>JAQGBH010005878.1:0-13468 GCA_034698265.1 Sminthurinus aureus | reverse complement strand
TTCGCATCCGGAGCCTCAAGCATTTATGCTGTTAAGGCGATATAAAATCGTCCCGAAGGGAGGATTTTAACTTTATTTATACATGGGCTATATGAGCGTACAAAGCACAAAGCCCGTGTTTAGCGTTTGCAAACGTTTGTAAAGCCCGAAAATACGATAAGCGGTAATATGCAATCATGAGTATGACATTTTATATTGTACACACGGCATATTATGATAAAATATCAAATCAATCTAAAATTTAAACATTGAGACTTTATTATTCACAGTCCATAATTCTTACTTGAGTAAATATTACTAATTGAAATAAAATCAGTACTGATGATTTCGAAAAAAATATTTGTTTTGTTTATTCAAGCTTCAAGCGTCTCTTGCCTCTTGGTAAAAATGGTCAGCTATCAGTTATCAGGTTTCAACAGTTTATCCATGTACTTAACATTGTAACATATGCAATAAACAATGTCAAGAGTGCGATGCACAGATTGCGCAATAGTTATTGTACAATATGCAACATTTGACAATCAGCATAAAATATAAATTTTACATGGGTTTCAGTTATACAATATGATTTTCAACGTAATTAACAATAAATAATGCAGTAAAATAGTAATTATAGTAAATTAGTAATAATTAGTAGCATGTATTTTAGCTTGTACTTTTTTATGAATACCCTATATAAATCTTAAACATTACTATTATTTTGGACGAGTCAGGTTAAAGGTTGAGAGGTCACCGTTATTTAAGCGAGCTTAGTTACATAGTTATAGGTAAATTGTTTTCAGGTATTCAGTATTCGTGTTGTTTCATAGGTACATAATGTATTGGGTCAAGTGCTATGCAGCACTATTTGCCTATTCAATATTTAATATTCAGAATTTAGAGTTCAGAATGTGAGCATTTTATCTTTTATCGTGGTTTACACACAGCTTGCGATGTACTCGGACTCAATGTAGTTTGATTTGCCTGAAGAAGAACAATTTCAAATGTGAAGACAACTCCAACAATTTGTAGGATCAAGGGCTTTGTTATAACAAAACATCCGAGACCACACAGACCAATTGAATTTGAACTGGCAAACCGTTCTGTTCTTTCAACCTTCAACAAAAATTAAAAATGTGTTTTAGATAAATATTTAGGAACAAGCATTGAAAATTGAAACGGTATAGTGAAATGTGAAATGACATAGCATACATACGAGATACATTTCATTTGTCATTTGTCTTCTCATCATACCTCTGAGATGTAGGCTTCATTTGGACAAAGTCTAAATAGTTCAATAACTCTATGAGCCCAGTCGTTTACCCTCGATCCCATTAAACTGACGACATACACGCGGAAAATTAAATGCACAAAGGACCAAACTGCATACACTGATGCAACCGTACTGTTTTTTTGGACAATGTAAAAAAATATTATATTATATTATATTGTACATTTTCAGATTTAATTATTTTCATTTATTTTGTGTTATGTTATTTTATTCATATATCATATATTTCAAATTATAAGACAAAGACAAAAATTAATCTAAAAATATTTACCTATTATTTGCACTCGGAGTCAGTCCCAAATTTATCTAACGTACAAAATTAAGAAAACTTTATCAATATAAAATATAAATGAATTTCTATTTTCTATTGTAAATTGCAAATGCTCTAAACTCTCACATTTCACATTCGAAAAAAATACCAACCTGAAGGCAGACGTAGTAAATATTGAGACCAAATGACATGAAAATGAGTGGAGAAAGAAAATTGCCAATATCTGACAATATTTTACACAAAGTCTCATGATCCGCGGTGAGTCGACGCCATTTTGTTGTGTCTATGTAAAATGTAAAATTTGAACGCAAGGAAAATATTCAATAAAGTACTGCATATAATTTTAGAAACATTTTTTAGTGTACTTTCAAAAAAAGTACATGTTTTCAGTTTTCTATTCTATATATTCTGAATTCTAAATGTACAATAATTATTATTACCGTATTGTGAATTATTCCCGGCTTTAAAGAGGACTAACTCTCCTTGTTCGCACAGTGCCCTGAATTTGAAGTACAGTGCCCTAGAAAAAATAGCAATGAAAACATCCATCGAGTTCCAGGCATAGAGGGCGAGTTTATTGGAAGTGAAGACAAAGATGGCCATAAATGGGCTATAAGGAACAAGATCAGCCCAAGAAGCATGTGACCGATAGTAATAGATTTCGAGTGCTGTCGAATTCGGTTTCTCCTTTGAACTTGTGTCAACAACTGCAATCACAAATTACCGGCACAGAAAACATCGTTATTATTTAACATTTATTTTGAATATATTTCAGGATGTTCATCATTTACTATGATAAATTATAAGCGGGGCGCAGATATCGGAATTTAATGAATAGTGGACAGTAAAAATTATCATGGGTTTCCATTTATGTACATTGTACATATATTGTACGTACCTCCAGAATTAGCGACAACCGGGAAAAGCCTGAGGTGACCAAATGCATTTTCAAGTATGGCACTAGTGAGTGTCACACCCGCTATAATATTGACATCCCGAAATAGAGTTTTATCCGTACGTGTAAATTCTAGGGACATGGCTTTCCATTTTGCAAATATACTGATGAGGTGCACACTGTTTTTGTAGAAATAGTAGAATCTGAAATTACATCATAAAACAAATAGTGTACTGAGTTTTTTTTGTTTCACATCTGATAAAAAATAATAGGGAAAAATAAACCAAGTTCATGAATGTATTTGGGTTTTATTTACACACAAAATCCCCTTTTTTCTTCAATTTCAAACTATTCTATACGTGTGCAAGTGAGGAATCAGAATGTAAAGGCAAAAGATAAACTTACAGGAAGAGACCAGCACCGTAAAACATCAACCTGTAAACCAATAACAAAACTTGATTAATAATTTTCAATTCTTATAGTCCAAAATGAAAATGTATCATTTATCATTTGTATCATTTTTTATGTGTATAATATAGCTATTAATGCTGTATTAATTGGCCATTTTTATGTAGCATGTGCATATTTTATCATTAGGTTGTTATAATTTCAAGTTTTTTACATCCAAATTGCAGCATTTAAAAAAACAACAAAATTATGATATTTAACATGCAAATTTCAACGTTTTCAAAATACATTTTTTCACGACCACTAAAAAGCCTGCGGTGTACTAATTTTTGATATGTAATAGGTCAGAATGACCGAAATGACTTCCTCAGTGACGATTATGTTGTTTCCAAGTCAAAATAAGCATTCGAATGACCTCTAGAGGTCACTTTACATGGAGCCACATATGTAACATGACCTCTGGAGGTCATTTTCAAACAAAAAATCTCGGTACAAATTTGTTCGACAGAGGTTATAAAAACATTAATTGATGTCAAAATAAGCATCCAAATGACTTCTAGAGGTCATTTTTTTCACGAATCCATACCCCGACGTTGCTGGGGCCCAAGCATAGGCTCCTGCGTTGTCAGCTTTAGTTCTACTCATCCCGATAAGTCCAACGACTGTATTTGCACTCATAAGGCCACAAATAAACACGGTTATAAAGGCAGTCACACTGGATTTACTAATGGAAAAAAACGACGAAAATAATATCAATTATTACTATTACACACAAAAATAATAACATACTCCAATAATGAAATAATTAAAGTGTTTTAATTTTAAATAATATTACACCACATCTGTTTTAGTCTACACTGTACACTCTACATTCTACATTCTAAACAGTATACAAAATATACCTAAATTTTAACTCTTCTACACGTGGCTGAAACATTCCCTCGATCGGTAACAACCCGATAAACTTGCCAAATAATAGGAAAATTTTAAAGCTTTTATAAATGTCATCTCCAGGATGATCCATGTTCGGATCCGTCGAGTGTTGATCCATTTTTCCATTTCCAGTATCAACAAAAGTGAACGAAGTTTTTCCTAGAAAAAGGTCCGCAGGATTTGCATTTCGTAAAGTAGTGTCCATTGTGTTCTGAATTTCAGACTTCCTGCTTGAGGAATCTTTGGGATTGGCCAGAGTGATGAAGGAAACTGTTGTCGTCATTCTATCGTATTTTATTTCTCACACATGATTTAAATTTTAAATGAACATTTAGTCATTTGTTTTAAAATTATCTGCACTGCACTGTTTGAGGTTTGCTTTAACTAGTTTATCCTTCATGATTCATAATTATTTTTATTATACAAATTTGTCGTCGACCAAGTTCTCTGTCCTCCGTGAAACAGAATATTTGAAATATGAAACATGATGTTCACTCTTCACGCTGCACTGGTTAATGAATACTGCACACTGCACCTCGTTTGCAACTTGTAACTTGCGACGAAAGTTATATTAGCACTGAAAATCGGATGTGTTTTGTCCAGTTGGGAAAAAGTCAAAGACGAGACGAGACGTTGGTTGTTGTTGATGGCTTCACAGTTTACACTCTGTTCTTTCCTTCCGTCGGACATTTGGCACCTGGAGTTGTCAACTTAAGAGTAGTGATTGACTGAATGTCAATGTCAGTACTTCATGATCCAGAGACACAATCCAGCACACATCAGACATCACACAAGTCGCACAACAGTTTTCAACTTGCGCCTCGTTTTCCACCTGTCTCACCTTGTGTAATGACAAGAGACAAGAAAAACCAAGCGCAAGCTCTCTACTCTCTACCTTTCCTATTTATAAACTATTATATTATGATGAACTATTTGCTGCTTGTCTTGTCTTGTGGTGTGTGAACAACAAAAAAACACACCTTTCCTTTCTTCGGGTTGATTCGTTCACATCAGATTTAGAGAAATTATACCCATCAAAATCCAAGTCCAAATAATCACAAATAATCACAAATGACAATGTACATTATTTATTGACGTCCTGTCAGCGTTCAGCTTTCTACTAATCCTAAAAAAACTCAAATATTTAATTAACTTTACACGCCACACAATATACAATACATAATACAAAAAATGCAATATTCAATATATCCACTATCCAGCATTTTCTCAAACGGTTACATATAATATTTTGTACAGTTGAATTCAGAAAATATAGACGCAAATAGAAGATTATTACAATTTGTAACTTGTATCTTGACAATTGATAAACAGTCGATATGCAATATACCATATGTATCATCAGCTTATACTGAATGTTGAATGTTTCGAATTTTGAACCAATGATGAATGATGACCATGATAAACCGATAAGTATTTGAAACATGAAATATGTAGGTACGATGAAGTCCAAGTTCCGAGTTCCGAGTTTCAAGTATATCATACAACAGCTATTTTGAGCGTTTATAATAAAATTTGTCATTTGTTCTGAGTTCTGAGCTCTGAATGACATATTATCAAAAATTCTGTGTCTATTACTTTCTACTGTGAAAACTTTCTCTCACGGCTTGCAGCTCACAGAACAGAGTGAACAGTGACAGTGTGAATGTTGGATGGATAAACGTTGTTATACCTGGTTTCTAGCTTCTAGTGCCTACACCCTGCACCACGAATTATGTGAATTATGATTACCATTATGAATTATGAGACGAAAGGACGAGTTCAAATTGTACATGATAGTTTATGGATTATAGATGATGGACTAAAATAGAAATAGATGGACATGTATACTATTTATTTTTTGTCAATGCAATGCCCAATGCACAGAAGACACAAGACACTAGATGAAAAATACCTTGTGAATTGTGAAGAAGGAGAAGGGAAAGAAGGTGTGTCATGTCTGTTGTGTAGATGTTAGGTATTGTTGTGTATTTTGTCCAATGTGTAATGTGGAGAGAAAGGTAATTTAGCCACACGTTTTCTCGTCTCTGTTCTTTATTCTCCGTTCTACAGGGAAAAACTATTGACTATCCTGAATTCTGAGGGTTGAGGGTTTTAAATAAAGCAAGCGTTTTATTTATTATTTATCAAACCTCCATTGAGCATACATCATACTGTATGATTCATACATAATATATCTGATATCTGCAACATGATACGTTGTGAGCTGTGTACTGTGAGTTGTGATACAGTTGACAAATGACAATGAGACGTTATTACTGCTTATTACTGATTATCGTATGTACTTATTTTATAACGATTTTGATACAGCGGAGCAATTGTTCAATTTTCATCCTGTCACGGAACCGCAACTGTTGAATTATAAATGAAGGTTATTCCGTATTTCGTTCATTAGATGGTAGACGTATAAGTACGACGTACAAAATATTGTACAAAGGGTACACATGAACCCAAAGCCCAACATATGAAACATTAGGAATTAGAGGAAATTAAATACGTCACATCAAACCGATGGCCACATATAAAAGTAATAAGTACATAAAATTCTTGTCATTGAATTTTGGATAGGATTGTCTTGAGTCTTCATTCACAGTTCACACCAAACAAATCCAAAACCCAAGACCCCTGTGTCGTTTATTTCATTTTTTCATTTGACAAGTCTTCAAATAAATAATGAGTACCTTCATCTAATATCTTACCTGCGCCCCATATCCCATATGTGCATTGACGATGCAACACTGAGCCAAACTGCAACAATTTTTGTAGGTGTCTAATGTCTAATGTCTAATCGTAAAAAGTAAAAACCTTGCACAAAATAAAAGGTAAACATCAGAATACGCACAAGAAATAACTCGACAAGAAAATTACCTATAGGAAAAAGTTTATTATGAGAGTTCACATCTGCTAATTTTATTTTTTTAAATCGTATACATGATGCATTTGGAATTTGGATTTGGAAAATCACTGATGACTTATGTATCGACATGTGCGATGTGCAATGTGTACGTCGAGTTATTCTTTATTTTACACTTGATATTCGAAGGTCATTTAAATTCTGCATTGTAAATTGTAAATTATTAAAAATATCAAAAGGCTCAGCGTTTGGTAGAGCTTCATTTTTCCCATATCTATTGGTAATTGGTAGTGAATCATTTACCATTGAAAATGAATCTAATGTGTTCGTTGGGAATAATTTCGTTCCTGTTTACAAACGGACTTTCGGTGTTCGGTCCCACCCTGTCACACATTTCACGTGACATTATTCTACATTCTACACTCTATATTTTATAACTATTGTGAATTGTGAATTGTGACTATGTATCTTGTTTCTTTTTACAGAATTTTTTTGCCAATTACCAATACTCTTGATTCTTGATATTTCATGAACTGAAAGAGTGAGAGATGAAGGACGCATTGAGAATGGAGAAAGGAGAAAGAAAGAAATACAAAATAGAAAACACAAAGGACAAAGCCAAGGACCGAGAGGACGATGGACTCACACTCAAATAAAACCCATTTACTTAGTCTTTACTCTACTTCCCAACTCCCAATTCAATCTAGTAAAAAAATAAAGTAAATTCCAATTTCCATTTCCCTATCATCTATCACGATTCATGATTTCCCCACATATTTGTTTATTTCCTATTTTCCTGTGTAGTAACGCAGAAAATAGACGAGCATCAGCGGTCAAGCTCGTGCTCACAAAACCAGAAATAACTGGTACATCACACTGCAAATAACGAAAAGTGGACCACAGATACTAGCACACTATTTTGACGGAAAGTTAATTTGATATGTTAGGTAATGCATGTCATTTTTATGTGTGTGTTTGCATGAGATATCCATGTGCAGTTCGAATTTAAAATGCTCCAAGTAAAACATCTAATCCCAAATTGCATCATAATATTATACCTATTAACAATGAAACGTTCAGCTATATCGTTGCAAAAATGACAATACTAATTAGCGTAATTATGCTAATTATTATCAAAATAATATGAACGAATGAATGAAAAGTAATTATTACTTTAGTTTTTTTTTAAACTTTTAAAAATTTTATTGCTAAAAAATGCATGAGTAAAGTTTGAAGTTCATTATTTATTATCCTCGAATACCGATGAATCGTGAATAAACCCGTTTACGTTTTGGTTTCCTTTTGGCTTTTGACGGCTTTGACGTTGTCTTTGGTGTAGATTTGGCTGAATTTGTGTGCCTTTTAGTTGGTTGGGTTCTTTTGGTGGTTGTTCTGGTTCTTCTTGTCGTTGTTCTCATCGTGGTTGGTTTTTTGGAGCGGTGTCGTTTCTTTATCAAAATAGGTAATGCATTTTCCTTCCACCAGGAAAATCTTTCTGCCCCAGCATTCTTTTCAGACTCCTTTGAATCATCAAACTCAAGAGGTTTTAATAAATTATTACTCGTTGCATCTTTATGCTTAACTTGCGACTCTTGATTTTTTGTTCCCTTGTTTTTCAGCGGATCCTTGGCTGACAGTGAATTGGAATTTTTTTCTTTCCCACTATTTATTTTCGTTTCCAGTACTTTTTGTTTCTTGTCTTTATCTGCTTTATCCTTCGAATTATTTTTAGGAGCTTGTGATTTGTCTGAAGTGAACTGAATTTTGTTAATGTCTGTCTTATTCATGTTGTTGCTGGCATTGACTTTTTTCTGTAGTTCTTCCAGTTTCTATCATAAATCATAAATCGTAATATTATACTCTGAGATAAATAATAAATCAACAATCAACCAAATTTTCCATGTTGCATTGGATCAGGTACTATTATAATTATTAATTATTTATCTACAAAGAAGCATAAATCCGTTTTTTGTTAAATACCTGATGTTCCTCGGCAAGTTTAAACATATCTTTGGTGATACGGTTGATATCCTTGGAGAGTTTTTTCACGAATTTATCCAGAACCGGCGTGTCTCCATGTCCTTGACATTGACTGATGAGTAGAGAGAAGAAGAACCCAGCAGTCGCAATGAAACGGGTACAACATGGAGAGGTAGTCAGAATCCTCGATTTCATATCTTTTATTTACAATCGACAATCGACTCTATTGGAACTTGGCAATGTTCCCTAGTTAATCTGGAATTTGGATTTTTCATCCAATGTTGAAATTGGCGCTCAGGTAAAATCAAAATCACTGGAGAAATCTTTACATTTTCCCTTGTTCCAAGAAAACTTGTGATAAATTGAGCCATTCCTCGTAATCAGTAATGCTGTAGCGTGCAGCGGCATTGACATTGACATTGGTGTCATTGTCAATGGCAAAAAAATATGACAGACTCAATTGACTTGCATGGTGTAACACTTTGCCCTTTGCACATCAAATAAATACTAGTAATTAAATACTAAAAAATAAATGCACCGCGTAGAACAATCAATCCAAACTACTCGAGCGTTTTCAATTGCAAATTGTATTGTCTGTGTAATGAATTATGAATTATGAAGGTTAGACAATATTATTATTATTTATTGTAAATTGTAAACCTTCAAGGCTTTTGACCTCGTAAATACATAAAAGCTATTGGCTGCATTTTAATTTCAACCTCAACTTCAATAGCAATAATAATAATTAAATATAATTCTTATTGCGTATTACTCCAAATTACAAAGCTTTTACTTTTCTAGGTATATTTAAAAAATATAATGATTACTTTCATCAATTTGTGTTTTATTTCTACCAGTTGTAAATAAATCATCAGTCATCATTAATTTAATCATCACAAAATAACTCATCAAGAAGCTTCAAAAGTGCATACACAATATAGATTATAGATATAGGATTTGTCTCTACTATAAATTATAAATTACAAATTACAAATGAAGTTCATCTTCGTAGTAGCTAGTGTCTGCTAGGACAATAAAGATACAGGCAGTAATGACAAATATAGCATCAAAGGCGACATATGCAACATATCCATCATGCATTTTGACTGCAGTGACTCTCTTAATTTTTTTGGAGTCCCGGAGAGCCAGACTATGGTACTTGTTGCAGTCCAGGGTGTTGTTGATGTAATAAGTGTCCATTTCTCCCTTAAGATATGCACAGGAGTGAATAAACTCCATCATCACATGGATCAACAGGCTAAACGTTACGATACATAAAATTACTACAAGAAGATGAAAAACCACCCACCGCTTCCAACGCTTCACTATTGACTGTTTAATCATAAAAAATGTAAAAAAATAAGTTATTTTTGATCAATTTGATTCGTTTATTATTTGTATTCAAATTGAAAATTGACAAGGAGCCAAATATTATGCAAAAACTAAAGATTCAAAGATTCTCATAATTAATTTTTACCCAAGAAAAGATGACTGCCGCTACAAACTGAACAGCGCCTGCTATCACACCAAAACAGTCGGCTGTGAGTGCAAGTGTGTAAAGTAAACATGTGTTTTTAGCTATATATCTGGTTGCGGTGCCCCAATCTGGATTTAATTTCACTGTTTTGTGAACTGTCCGACATACAGCTCGGAATTGAGTGGCTTTATCACTTCGCACGCTCAAGACAAATTTCCTAAAATTGATACAAAAGGTTCAAGAAGATGGATTATGATAATTATAAGTAGCATTCAGTTATTCGTGTTTCATGGGCTTACATATGAACAGCAGAGTAAATTATGAGACCGAGTCCGAAAATCTTTAGACAAAATACAAAATACAATCATGTTAACAATGAACATTATTTCTAAGTATTTATATTATATTACGGGATAGAAATTCACTGGCAACTAGCAGTCGTAATTTAAAACCGGTATTATCAAAAAGTATTTATTTGTGTGCAAGAAAATAAGCCAATCTAAAACAGAATCAAAAGTTTTATCCTATAAAACAAATAAAGATTTTAGGGTTAGAATTTAAATGTGAGTAAACTCAAGTACTACTTATCAGTTGTTATTGCTAAAAAACCAATACCACAGATGCGATTCCCAACACATAAATCATGTAAGAATATGACTTCATTTTGCATTGTTCACTTTTCACTTGTATCTGTATTCTGTATTGTATATTGATTAGATTATCGATTGTTCCATTTTATTTCCGAATCGAATCTCAAAATATTTTTAATTTTTACAAAGCAATTAAAAACGTGTGTTTGATGGCCAAAGACCAAACTGTCCACAGTCGCAATTCACAATCCAGAATCCAGAAATTCCACTTTCCACTGTATATATAATTATTGGACATTGGACATTGAATTGGACCATTTGACGGTCAAATGGTTTGACGTATAATTTAATGATGTTAGTATTTGTTTTGATATACAAAATACAAATTACAAATGCAGAGCAGATTTTTTCTAAAACTTTAGCTATAACAATAAATTCAGTGCACAGTGTAAAGTGTAAAGTACAATAAGTCAAAGTCAAAATACATACTCGCTGTAGAATTCTGTGGTGTAATTATGGAGGTAACAAAACAGCAACTGTAATTTTGCAGCCATAAACTTTAGATTATGTCTACTTTTCTTTGTTCACTTGCAATTTTATTTGGCAAAGGTACGTAAAAAAAATTTGAATTTGACAAGAAAAATAATATGCTTTTGAATTTTGAATAAAAGTAGTGTTAAATGGCATATTCCATAATCACAATGAGAAGGAAGAAGACTGCTACAAAGATTGGAATAGAAATCGCCGGGAATTCCCGTTCAGTCGATACCGATGGTTCAGTCCGAGAATGATGATGCACTTGTGCAATTAAGGATGAATTGTATGATTTTTCAGACCATAATTTAGCTGGTTGCCCAGCTACTGGAGCTTTATAACCGTTTGGAATTCCAACCTATCATCAAGCATCACATCATATAGACGTTAATATTACTTTTAAAATTTAAAACACATGAGCTAAATACCAGTACAGGAGACTTGTTAGCAAAATGAAAGAATATTGTACGTGTACGGTGTGCGCTTTACGGGTAATGTTTTTAAAACTTGTATACCAAGATTTCGTAGTGTCTGCTTTCAAAGACCGCATCTCGACTTTCACCCCAAGTTA
Organism: Sminthurinus aureus; assembly: GCA_034698265.1. Lineage (NCBI taxonomy): Eukaryota > Metazoa > Arthropoda > Collembola > Symphypleona > Katiannidae > Sminthurinus > Sminthurinus aureus. Next base: position 1,667 of record JAQGBH010005878.1, on the reverse strand, counting down.
TGACGCATGTCTTGAGGCTGGGTTGAACATGCCCAGGTACCAAAGTACGCACATTCGGGGCATAGTTTTGATAATAAACTCGTCCGATAAAAAGTGGCTCACCACTTGCAGCCCTTCCCCCGATCACTGCATTTTCTACCAGTTCTCCATCAGAAGACGGGATCCATGCAAAGGAATTTAAATCTCCGGTTAAGAACTTGACGCAACAAATAAATAAGACGATTTATGCTGTGTTTAATTTCCGATTGAATTAGTTTTGCCAAATTTAGATGAAATTAAAAATTTAACTGTGCCGTGGCTTCTACACTTTCTAGTACCTCATATGATGTTGGGTAGTGCCACTTTTTGTCAGTTGAAATGTATGCACGATGCCACTTTCTATGATATTTTCCAGGCGTCGTCTGTCCGTCCAGTTGACCTCGAATCACTAGAACGACCTCACCATGATTAAAGTCGCAGAAGATGGAATTATCAGGGAAATCTTGATTTCGAGGTGCAGTCATCCAAGATGCACCTTCTAGCTCTTTTACTTCATTGTCCAACTGGTACAACTCGACGGCTGACATCTTTCCTATTTTTGTTTTTGAATTTTAAATGTGGATTGTTTGAATTTTGAATTTCGAAAAAATTACAAATCGAATCTATAGAAGAATTTCAAATTTTAGAGGTCCAACGTCCAACGTCAATGCCAAGAATCATTATCAATTATGCATGAATGACATTATTTGAGATTCGAGATTCGAGAAAGTCCCATTTTGGATTTGAAACTTGGGAATTGAATTGACAAAATGATACAGGCAATTTCCCAAAATCTATGTACATTGTACATATGCAATTTCCGTCACAACTCACAACTCATAATATTACAAACTATTAACATCTCCGTATAGCCGCTTCACACAGCACTTCGTGCTTATAATGTGACATGTCACTGGAAATGCCTCATGTACCCACAAGCCCTTGGACAATTTTTACATTCCACGCCATGAATTTTACATCATACTTCATGTCATTGTTCGATCGGTATTTACACATGAAGTATTGGTTCAACTGCGTTGTTCGTTATTCTCGTAACTCTACCTGCTGAATTTTGAAGGTTGCTTGTAAGGGAATATATAGACGAACCACATACCAAAAAAGTACATATTTAACCAAACACTAAACAATCACAAATGACAAACGACAAGATGAAAAAGTTTCAAATACCAAAAGTACTCAAAACTCAAAAGGGAGTGTCATTTCCCCATGTTTTCACAAAATTCCAGTTGTTCTGTTTTGTTAGTTTTTTTGTCATTTGTCATTTGTAGTTTGTAGTCAGTCCTCGTGTATTCTACAACAAAACAAACACACATGAGAAAAACAACACTTTTGGTTTTGAAAAGTCGGATATTTTCAATGTACACAAATGATCACAAATCACAAGTCACAAATAATTAATTGACGACATAAAAACAACAGCAAAGTTCAGGTGAAAGGTGAAATCCCATGTTACATGAGCAGCAAATATGTACTGAAAGCAAACTTATTTTTTACATAACTTGTAATTCAAACGAGGGACAAACATAAAACGTATAACAACCTGAACTTCACGTGTGTTGTAAAATAATTCCAATACACAACGATTAAATAAAATGCTACACGTTTTACCTTTTGCGACGCAATTCCAA
>JAQGBH010005877.1:0-13469 GCA_034698265.1 Sminthurinus aureus | reverse complement strand
AGGCAAGAAGATTTGTATGTAATGAGTTTGATGGTAACACCATCAAATTGCATGAAACTGCACATTATTAAATGAAAATACAATGTATGATAATAATAATATAATATAATATATAATTTATGTCAAGTATTTCCCCTAAAAACCCAATCGGACTATATGTATCTCTCACTTACGAGACAATGGATTTTGACAATGGCCCAATGGATTTTGCATTAATGCCTGTGCAGATAGACTGTCGGAAAGACAAGGCGGATTCGAATTCACGAGTGATTCCATGTGAGCTAAAGATATCAAAATTTCAATTAGATTTTCCAGTCTCGTTCAAAAAAACCCTAGTAATGACGTAAGGTCATCATATTAGCTCTCATGAAGACGGGTCGGCCATGGATGACCCAACTACTAACCTGTGAACGATTATGTAAGCATTTTCCCACATGTTATCAAAACGTTTTTTGATTTTGTTTAAAATACAAGTTCAATATTTAAAAAAAAAAAAAAAAGAAGGATTCCATGGCTCAAAATATCACTACTAATTATCAATGGAATAAAATTGAAATTATTACAAAGACAAAAAGTAGCTAAATCTGAATCACGTACTATATAATATTTGTATTCATTATCAATGATAATTTATCATGAGAATATAGATTGTATACTTTGTATATATATATATAGAGTCTTGTTTTGTAACAAAATGGATAGAAAGTTGCAAAATGCCTTTTATCCTTTATATTTGTGGGAATATAGTTAAATTAAATTAATTTCAATGTTCTTATTTGTTTCACAAAAAAAACCAATGCTTGCATAACCAGGATCAATTAAAATACTAATCAATGGAACATAGACCAATGGCCGAGCAATAGCCTGTAAAAGAAGAAGATTCTTTCGTTGTGGCAAAGTGTATATGGGAAGTGTATGTAAGAGAAATTCAACCCCCTAATTGTCAGTAGTTTTAATTAAAGCTATTATATAATCAAAGTACTACAAGAAGATTTTTACAGAGAACTAGAATTCTCATTTTTTTTTTCTTGTAATTTATATCATCTCCCCACTACTAGAAATATAATTTTCTCATTCAATTCTCTAAGCTATATATATATTTCATATTAACTACGACTATAAATATTCATGTGTCAATCCTAAGCCTTATATATACATACATGTAGAAAAATATTTTTTAACATCTAATATCTAACATCCTTTTACAAATATCATAGCTTTCGTTTAGTAGAACTACTGAATATATATCATATTCTGAATACTTGATGTCTACTTTACTGTCTTTGATAGATATATCTAATCGGTAATGTAAAACAACGTTTACCGAAAACTGGGGCGTGCCTACATTGAACAAACCCCCAACCCACCCTCCCTTTTGTTTGTGTAGTGTATGTATATTGTAAGAAAAAAAGTGACTATTAAGAAATTTGATTGAGAAAAATACTTTACATCTTTTTCACAAATTTTTTTTTAAAAAACAAAATAATTATTCAAAATTTAAAGTTTACAGTAAAATTTAAAAGGGGGAAAATGAGATTTTAAACGTGCATGTTTGCGTATGCTGATAACTTATCAAATAATTGTTTCCAAATGTGTTTTTCTTTTAAACAAAAGGGGAGAAATTTGTTTCAAAAACACAAAATTCCAACAGTTCAGAAATTTAGAAAGACTAATGACTCAGATTTTTCTACACAATCAAGAAAATTTAATATTATTAACTAAATATCAAAAATAGTAAAACGAGAGACAGATTTTTTCCTAACAAAAAATATGAAGCGTTATTATTATACATTGAAGAGCCACTCTAGAGTTTCCTTCAATGTTTGTTTTTCTTTTTAAAACGGTGAATTCAAATTTTACCAATCCAATCTAAAGAATGAAAATAATATGATTTTCCTTAATTGTGCAAAAACATCCAAATTTTAGCTCTCTCTTTTTCTCTCATAATTTATATAATAATTAAATTGTGTATAAGTGTGTGTAATGCATGTAAATGTAAGTGTTTGTCTCGTGTGTATTTTTATTGTTCAAAAAGATGGGAAACCTGTCGCCTCAAGGGCCAAAGTGTGTCGCCAAAGAAGTTATGGCAGTCTGAGACGATGAGCTGTACTACTCCTCTTTCGAGTGAAACTTTATAAGGGCTAAGGGCAAAGAAAGGCAAATCAAAAGTCAGTTCAGGTTTACTTCACTGACACTACTCACCTTATTATACCTTAATATTCCACACGCAGTCTCCATACTTTTACAACCATCATAAAATGATGTTTTTTGTATATATATAAATGAAAACCCCTTAAAGATTAATAAAACAATAGTATAACCCTTTCTTTTTTAAAAAAAAAATACTAAACCCCACAATAACAAGTATATTATTATTATATTATACTTTCTTGTTCCAAAAAAAAAGTTGTTTACAAATATTCTATTATATCAAACTGGAGACATCGGTGGAACATTTCGGATCAAAAGAGTCAAGGCCAGTGTTTCCATCGAGTGTTTGTTAAACAACTGATTGTTATATGCATACATAATACAATAGTATAAAATAAGTATATACAATATATACTGAAGGTTATTATACAATTTGGATAATTGGATTGAGAAAAAAATCTATACAATATTTCTTCATTCTACAATAATCAACATTATCATATATAACAATATAATGGTAATGTACACAAACTATTTACACAATAGTTGATTTGTGTTTTTTTTGTTCAAATTATACAATAGTTTACAATTTTTCTTTTTTCTACAAAAGTACAATTATTTTGAATACTTAAAAAAAATACACTGGCCTTAGACTCGTAATTTTTTTGCATTTCAATCGCCCTTTAATGGCTAAAGCATGAGTTAAACAAAACAATCACACACCCATTCATACACCCACGTGACATACTTTTGTTCTGTCAATGTCCCTAACTATGTTTTTTTTTATTTATTCAGAACCTAGTAAAGAAGAAAAAAAGAAATTGAACTTTACAGTTCAAACAAGAATTTACTGCTTCTCTCACTACTATCAGAATTCACTGAGAAAAGACGTCATAAAGAAGAAGAGAGAGATTCTGCTAATGAAAAGAGATATCGGAAAGATAAGTTAATGACACTGACAGAAACACACGCGGTCATACCACACTATCATTCGCTCATTTGAAGGATTGGCTGTATTGTCGAACCATTATTATTATTATTATTATTATTTCATATTTTATTATACTAAAATAGTACTATAGCTTTGATTTTTTTTTATTTAATTAAAAGAATTTGGAATAATTAAATTAAAAAACTGTGAAATTTTAATTTATCAAAGCTTTCATTTTTTTATAAAAAAAAAAAATTTGTTATTCATGACACAATTTCAAAAAAATATAAACTCAACGTAAAAGCATCAAAGGATGTTGGAGTTTGGAAATGGGGGTAAAAATTGAAGGAATTTACAATATACATGAGGTCAAATTATTTGGAAAATGAATTAAAAGGAAAGTGGTACGCATTGTATAAACATAATATTGCATATTATACACAACATCATATACTGTACTGGCATGATAACTTTGGATCTTTTCTGTGTACATAGGAATCACATTAGGCTAAATATATATATATAATATATGTATATTTATATATATGGTAAAAAATTATGAAAATCTAGGAAACATAGGAGAGCTAATACATAAAAAGAGAGTTACAATTATAATACTGTGTGCTTCCAAAAAATAAAACTCAAAATATATTTTAATTTTTAGATATATATATTATATATTGAAAAATGTAATGACTAAACTGACAAAAAAAAAGAAAACGAAACACACATGGTGGTTTTATATAGAAAACGTCCATGAGATCCCAACCAAACAACATGATAAAGTAAATGGCTGTGCTAAAAATCTATGTACTTAAAAAGCTAGAATGAATGAATATAACCACAGCCATTTATGACACAACTTCACACAAATTATACACTTTCGTTCCAACTATACGCTCGCATAAACATATATATGTAATCAAGTAAAAAAAGTACTTTTGGCTAATACGTTCATTTTCACTACTGGTCGTTAATAGATGGTATGATCATGAGCTAAAAAATGACTAGAAAAATGAATATTTTATGCCCATCTAAAAAACTCCAGTTACATACATATATATCTATATAATATATTACATTACTACGATAATCTCAATATCAAATTATAGAGAAAATGTGGTTGAATGGGACCTCATGGATTACAGCCAATCCTTTTTATAATAGCCAAAACACTAAAAAGCTATGCGGATATTTTGATAATATCGCCTCACCAGCGGGAGTAATATTGGGAAAATAAGTAAACCTTTGAGGTTCACTATATTTACCCCCTGACCAAACTATCAGTTTGCAGTCAATTGGTGTCGTAGTATTTTCGTTTTTGTATGGTGGAATCGCAGTGATCAAATGAGTCTAGAAAAAAAAACAAAGAAATGAAATTATGAAAATTAGTACCCTTTAAAATATTAAGCATTATACTACTTTATAAATATTACTAATTCAAAATAGAGTAGTAGTAGAGTAAACAGTACATGACTTTATGCATTGGTACCTGTTGTAAATAATCTTTCAATGGTATGCTTTTTGCTTCCCAAATGATCTCGCCACTATCGTCTTCTTCTTGAATAACAATTTTCGTATCTTTTAAAAAGTTTTTTCCAATAATAAATAGTTCCTTCCCTCCAGTAGCTGGACAATCATACATGGATTGTTTACAGATTTCTGGTTGTCCCGGGGGCTGCGTGCAAAGTATAGGAAGGCTAGAAACTTGTAACGTTTCTTCAACTCCCATTGAATTTACAATAGTCGTTCTGAAAATCATTCTACATTTGGTCGACTTTTTGCGACTTTGTGCAGCATGGTGGAACGGAAATCTCTGCTCTACATCAACATTTCTTTCTTTTAATATTCCAACACAGTCACAACTGTATGATAGGAAACATAGATAGATACAAAGAAATTATTAGTATACATTTTACTATTTTTACAATAATTTGTTTCTCATGTAAAAAATATGTATAATAATATTTTATAAGAATTTCTTGATATTTCATAATAGAGAAAATTCACGAAAAACTGTTGCTATTACATACCTGATGACCATTTCTTTTGTTGGTTCAAATTCTATTTCAATGATTACAGTTCCTTCAACTTTTTTCTCAATACACGGTGTACTACTCTTTCCAGTAACTTTACATGCTTGATAAAACATGTGTGGGCTAACTTTTCCTTGATCGGTTCCAATGAAAATCTGTAATGTTGCTGGTTTATCATATCCCATCAATTTAATAGTTGGAAATCCATTACATTTTCTATCTTTAATAGCCCCTCTACTCCCCTCCGTTTCTAAAATTTTGAACAACAAAACAGTTTCTCAACGATTATGTAAATTAAATTTGAATAAAGTACTACGTAATTTTATCATTTTTTGTTGTTGTTGTTGTTTTTGGAAAAACAACATTTTTAAAACATAAAAGACTAACGGTATCTAGCTCTATGTTGTTCCTCGGGTTGCGCTAGAATTTGAAGTGCAACTCGTCCATCTCTAGAAACAGAGGATAAATTAGATGTTAATGTTGGTGTAGTTCCAGGAGGTAGTCTTTTTCCCAAGCTGCCTCTAATTGAATGAACTCCATTTTGATTTCTGAGTTTAAGCCCCGTTTGTTTTGCAGGAGATGGAGATGAAAAGCAAAATCTTGGACGTTTCATTGGTATGGGAGATGGAAGAGGATTTGATGAACCTCCATCACTTGAATTAATTGGTGACATTGTTGTTTCATTTGATTCTCTTAATGACATTGTTGTTGCATTATCATTGCACATAGTGCTATCAGGTGACCTAAAACATATTTTAGGCAAAAGAAAAAGAAAAAAAAAACATGAACACTAACAAAATATAGCACAATCAAATTATTAATGAGAAAAAATACATTAAAAAAGATAGTATAAAAGGGGAATGGGTATGTCATATGAATGACATTGATAAATAAATATCTAAATATGATGAAATACTTTTGTACATTGTCTTCTTGAATGCATTTACATTCCATCCACCACACATAACATGAATTGTACGCTTCTTTTTTGTACTATTCTTTTGTACATTGTTCCATACTAATTATTCTGGACTGCTTTTAATTTTTTAGAACATCGTTTCAGTTTAATACATTTCTTATCAGTACTTTTATCACACACCTCAATGATCTTTCAACACTGTACACTGCACGTACGCACAAACTTCAAACGGAAACTTTCCTAATACTTCATTATTTCAAAAACTAAACTATCTAATCATAGTTTTCTTATTTTTCTAGTCCGTACTTGAATACAAAAGGTAGTTAATGTTCAAGCAAACCAGATTAACCTACCTACCTTTCTCTGTACATATACTATGCGTTTCATCCAGAAACTGAATCCTATTCAATATATTTTATTATTTTATCTATTTCTACCATTCCTTAAAAGGGATTTCTTCTTCAACCTTTTATTTCTTTTAACAGTACATTATAAATTATAAATATTTTTACTCTTTTTGTTCTGATTTTTTGAAGTACTTTGATGTGAACTACATGAAAACCCAAATTTCATATATACATTTAACACTATAGTTTAATGTTTAATAATTACTAGTAACTTACATATTATTTGATTTTCCAATTAGGTGTAAGGGCATTCCCGTTTCCGGCTTGATTTCCAGTTCTTCGTTTGCTTTCTTCATGGGTAGGTACAAACCCACATTCTTCACAAACTCTTTATTAATATGAGGTTTCGGGATTATGTCGTCTCTGATCCCTTCCTACAAAACCAAAAGGAACCAAATTTATGATAAAATAAGTTATTAAGAATACTCATGACAAATAATCATGACAAATAACAAATGAACTTAATTAAGAACCCAAGAGTGCTCTACAAAAAAAAAAAGGTTTTAGCATTCAGGTATTAAAGCCAAAGTAATTTAACATGTCAACATCACACACATCCATAATTTCAAACAGAAAATAAAAAACTCATAGATAAAGAATATTATTGTTTCAAAAATAGTTTTAATGTTGAAGAAAAAGTCAATAATTTAAAAGAATGAAGAATCGAGTTCAATACGTCATAAATTCACACGTTGTTTTATTTAAACCCATGCTACATATATACATTATGTATGGTAAAAGTTCTCTATAATTTGATACTTGTTCAATCAATACATTTTCCATATATATATATCTGTAAATACACACATATATATATATAATATTTTTACACTACATTCTACTATGCTCAATAGATGTACTGGATAATTTTCTTGTTGACATTTCTTAAAAGTTCAACAAGTTAAAAATATTTAACATGATAATATTTAGTGAGAAGTCATAAGACACAAGAGGAACATAACTTATCAACAAACCTCTATACAAATACAAAAAAAATTGTACTCTGTTCATTAAACATTTGTCTTCTGTCAAAAGTTTTGTCAGTCAAGACACTTTTCTTCAGATTATTGAACTTTATAATGTTTAATTACGAATAAGCCTATCAAGATAAAGAATACTGAAAACAAAATCATGTTCCTAATTCCTAATAGCACTTCCTATATATTATATTACAATGTGATTTATTTTAAATGTCTCGCAAAGAGACATTTTACATTCTACAATAATTTCGTTATAGCACATGTATACTAGATTGCAAATTAAATTTTGTCATCAAATTTTGTAAGAAAGCACATTTCAAAACTGATCCAGGTACAATTATTAGAAAATACTCGAAACTTTGAAAACACACGAAAACATACATTTAGTACCTACACAGTTTATTTATTTTGCTGGAAATTTATAATTCCCAGTCTTAATCTTCTCCTAGTCACAGTGAAACACATTAAAAGTTAAAATGTAACAGTGATATTATAAATTAGAAACTACATATTAAATATTGGATTAAATTTACACTTTTAAACTCTTTAATAAATAAAAAAACTAGGATGATTACTCATTATGGTTGGTACTTACAACTTACAACTAAGATGAAAATAATTTCCAATGTGACTGAATGAGAACTACATGGTTTATTTTTTTACAACCCTTCTTTCGTACAAAATACAAGTAAAGACATAATATAATATATTCTATGATACACATGGTACATCCATATGCTTGGGTCAAAGGGCACAAGGCTTTATAGAATATGAGACACTACATCGTTTCGTCCTTCACTGTGACTCCGAAACATGAAAGTATAATATGCTATATTATATATACTTTCGAGACTTCTGTCGCTGATCGAATATACTATTCATTCCAAACTAAATATGACCGATGGTCATAAAATCTTGTGTTGGAAGTTGAAGCTTGCAACTATTATTCCAAACTAATAGTTCCTACAGTTTATATGAATCCACGTTATCTATAGTATCTAGTTTAATATTCTGTATTCTGCATATCTTCCTCGTAACTCTTCAACTGTATAAATAATTTTTAAATACGTATACATGTATATATGTAAATTTAAAAATACACTCACCATCCTTTAATTACTCATAGGAGCAATTAATTTTAAAAGACAAAAATTAGCTCAATATTCAAAGAATATTTGTTTTTTATCATTCTAGATTCGAGATTTGCTATATATTAAGTGAAATCTTCCATTTCAACTGTTAACCTATTTATTGTATTAGTCAAGTTTTTAATATTTGTAAGTTAAAAGTTTCTTCCTCTACATTTTGGATTACTCACAACTTTAGTATAATACATCTTATAATATGTATCATATCGACACCTTATAATGGAAATCTAATATTTTGTACATGTATGTTACATATATATTATATGAAACATGATATTTTATGTATATTTTCAGATTTCAGATACAAAGAGATTTACTTTTTAATGCAATATGAAACGTAAATTTTATAGTACATATGTAAGATACACGTACGGGTGAAAACTACAAATCGTTTCAATTTGTACATCTGCATCAATCAAAATCACTAACATTTATTAATTTTTAAACATGTTGTACATTTAAAAACATACTTTAGCTGATTCAACCAATGCCTGTACACTATACACTATATATATTATGTGTGGACTAAAATACGTACATGTATATTCATAATAATATAATATATACTTCAAAAACATAACAAAAAATAATCGGATTTCATGTACATCTACCGTACCATGGTATTTGGTAGTTGATGACTAAGGCCTATTCTAAAAATATTGATCAGCCAAAGCGTGAGGTAATAAATAATAAGAATGAACCATACTATTTACGATTAACAAGGAAAGCACAAAGTCATAAATATCCTATTGTAACCCATAAACACATAAACGTACATACAGATGATCAAATAATATGACGCAAAATATTTATTCAAGATTTTATGTAAGAGTAAACAGCATCTTTTAAATTTTTGTAATGTCAAACCGCAGAAAAAACACCTCGTCATATCCTAAAAACGCGCTGCGTAAACAACAACAAACTAATTGGTTATATGTTAAACATAAAAAAAAGACCAGACTAATAAGCAAATTAAAATAGTACACAAAATCCTTTCAAAAACTGTAAAAACTGGTCAATTCATCAACTCTTTACGAGAAAATAAATGTACAAGTAAATCAATCAATCAATCAATATTCGGCTATGACATATAATCACGTCTCAAAATAATACTATAAAATCTTGACACTTGACATAAAACACATAAAACTTCCTTCAACCATAGACACACACTGTTTCACATACGGAGATACAGAGATCTACAGATAGATTATATTATACTATACACGAAACTCAACAAGAAATAAAACTACTCAATGCCCACAGTTCAAAACACTGGCAGAAATTTTCTGCGAATATAATATTATAATGATTTTAAAAAGCAGACCCAATAACAAGAAACAAAATAAATCTTACCGAACAATGTGAAGTGGATAGTTTTGGGATGATTGAAATAAAAGAAGGGTTGTGTTGAAGTTTGTGCAAATCCTCAGTACTTGTGTTCCAGCTCGACTGCGACTCTGACTGAGTACTCCAGTCACATTCAAATCCAGAATCGTTCGAATTATCGTTGACGTTCCTCTCGTACTCAAAACATATACTTTGCCGTTTACCGTACTTTCCTTTCCCTAAAGATCCAATAAAATAAAATAAATCTTTAATTTTCTCGTTACCACATAAGAATCAATACTCATTTAGCATATTTACGAATTCACTGTAGATAACCATACTGTCTCACAGCTTTTGATAATATCGTCTTTTAATTTTGATTTACATACATGGACGTACATAATAAATATTTTAATAGTATCGCAGCGATACTTATGGTCATCTATGTAAATCTTTTTACGTATAAACACATACAAACAATTACTAGTTTGTAAAACTGTTTTGCTTCTATACATGAGTATTATGGATTTTTTTCTATTTAAATACTCGACTATGGAATTACATGAAAATCCTTCACAAAGAAATTCAACAGGAGAGACTTAATTGCACATAATAATATTATGACTAATACACGAAATTAAAAGATATTAGATACTAATAATTTCCTAAATACAAACGTGTTAAGCTTAATTACTTCGTTTTTGATCGTTGTCTAACGAACTCAGAAACCTTAGTAAGTGCGAAATCAAAATGAGACAGCACTACTAATTGAGTTTTGAAATCTGAAACATTATGGCGGTTACAACATGTTATTATTGTGAAGTTTTGTTTTCGGTCTTGTTTTGTTTTATTCTAGATCACAGAGAACATTATCTGTAATAACCATTCGACAACAACGTATTATTTATACAATAAATCACCTTAGACTTTTAGTCTTCAAGTGATGAGTAAGTTGTCGGAATGTCCCGGCACAATAAATATTGATTTAAGCATTGTGTTACGTTTAAGCCTTTTTCATTATATCACAAATGCATGTGTATATATATATATATATATATATTATATATGCATGGTATCAAATTTAACTCTTTAAAAAGACATCTGTCAAACATTAGAAGTATTGTTCAATATCACATTATCACGTACCACGTTCTAAATAACTCTCTTGTTCTTTACTCTACAGCAGAAGAACTTATCAAGCCGTCAATAAAATTACATATTATGTTGATAGTAGATGGACTTGTAGTCAGTAATCAGAAACAGCATTATACTTTTTCTAACTACTAACTTTAAATCTTGATTCTTATAATTGACTCAGACCAACATTTAACTATAATGCATGCACCTGAACAAATAATAATCTCTTAATAGTAATAATTATTGAAAAATATTCGTGACTTTTATACTATCTCATTTATTGTAATAATAAAATAGTAAGAATTTATGAAAAATATGCGCATGAGCAAATAGCAAGGTCAATTATTAAGGAATTGCTTATCTTCTGCTGAACCTATTACAACTTAAATAATAATAATATCATGACATATTTTTTGGACACCTCTAAAGATAATCTCGGTTTGTGCATCATTAAATATGCTCATTTAAAATTCTGCGCACTACAAAACAGTGCAAAGTTTTGAATTTATATTAGGATTACTTCATTTTATGATTAGTTACATGGCTAAATTTTCTAACCATTCCCTGCTGCATCCATATTGGAATTATTTTTGTTAATAAATGTATACTATTATTAATTTCGATTGACTGCAAATCTACACAGGATTTATGTAACTATAAACTATAATATCCAAAACTGTACGGCATACTTAATATATATGCATAGTTTACAAAGTTTTCATGACAAGTTAGTTGATACCAGAAGAGAGTTTAGACCAACTTTAATATTCAACAAGTAAAACCCGCCCGTCACATGACGGGCAATTTAATTTCTCAAAAAATTCGTATCCCATGGCTCAGGAATCTGTAGTTTTTATGTTATCCAGCACAAAACTCTGTACACGTAAATATATATTTTTGGGCACTTTGGGTGTTCAGTTTCTATAAGAAACTTCACTCATTCCAAAACCTTCATATATTTTTGGTCTTCACAGTCTTTCAAATGTAAAAAAATTGGACATGCCGTTTGTCTTAGCCAGTGTAATAGCCATTTCTCTTAAAAAACCTGACCCCGACCCCCTCGCCATCGGATACGGATTTTATAAGAGTGTTGGATTGTATATTGCATTCTTACATTTCCAATTAGTAGTTATATTTTAGTTTAGTAGTTATAAATATCATGCAATTAGGATGCGTGATGCATTAATAAAATAAAGGAAATTTTGAAATTCAGTCAAAAAATTAATATTTCAATTTTCAAAAAAAACATTGAACGAAGACTTTAAACAGTTATTACAAGAATAAAATAAAATAAAATAAATAATTATTGGTGTAATCACTATAAATTTTCATGACTGTGCTGTGTGCTTCATTCTTTTGTGTTTTGAATTGTGGTTAAAGTCATGCTAAATTTTTTTTTCTCTGTTGTAATAACTCTTGGAGGTGATTGATTGTAAATGAAAAGCATTTTATAATAGTTTTTGTAGCTCTTTGATTGTTTTCTTTTCCCCGGCCATTGCCTGGATCATGGACCATGGACTACTCTCTGTCCAACTTTGTCCAGCTCTTTATCCTTCTCCTGTTGGAATCTCTTTCTCTCCAGCTCCATCGCATGTTGCTCCTGCTCTAGAATTTGCTTGGCTAAATTTGTGGTTCAATTCCTATTCACACTCTTCCAGTTTTTGGATTTCTGCAGTCTGCAGTCAATTTTTCTTGAAGGCTCTTTAGTCGGTTTTCATACAGTTTTTTTTGGTCTGTCCACTGTTGTTCAATATTGGCTTTTAGTTTTGTTTCCAGCATTTCCATTTCTGCCTCCTTTTCCACTTGGGGGATTGGGCGATGATGATTTCTCGGTTTGTGATGGCCCAGTACAGTTTTTTGTTGTAGCTGTCTATAAAATTTTTCCGCTCCACCTAGTGAACATTAGCGAGGGCTTTTAGCTCACTCTCATGGCGCCGCTCTTGACTCGCTAATTTAGTTTTGTATTGTTCTTTTAAACTATCAAGTTCCACTTCCGCTTTGATTTCAACCTTTCTTATGTTTTCATGGATGAAAACTTTTACTTTTTGTTGCTACACTTCAAAGGGTTCCGCTCCTCATGACTTTCATTTTTATAGCGGTGGACGAGTTCCAGCTCTCTCCGAACGGCATCATCATTCTCTCGATTCATCTTTTCTCGAATTTCAGCTGCTTGTTTAGACAGTTTGCGTGAACAGTGCTCTTCCATTTCACTCAAGATTCCAACTCGAGTTTCCCTCATTTCCGGTTGAAGCCTGTGGATTACTCGCTGAAGTTCTGGCTCAAGACTCGAGACCTCCTATCGTAGTTTCTGGGATTCCCTGTGTTTTATTCCCCATCCATTTGACACGCGCTTTTCAGTGGCTCCGCCAGCAATAGGCCAGTTAGGCCTGGGCCTACTAAAATTTTGGCTGCTTTACACTAGATATAACGG
>JAQGBH010005876.1:0-13471 GCA_034698265.1 Sminthurinus aureus | reverse complement strand
TTGTACGATTAGTGTGTCAAAAGCCTTTAGTGCTTAAATGCACAGAGAACATTACCAACTTATTAACTTAGAAAGATTCTGCTTCGCATGGTAAAAATGGGATTTGATAATTTTTTTCCTCACTATCCAACCTTGCCGTAGCTCGTATGCATGAAAAAAACAGTTTTTAGGCAAATGAAACACGGCGGTTTTACTAATGTATTTTTTATGTGTTTATTTCAAATCTGAAAACTTTCGGGAACATTTTACCAACTATAGTTGGTATTTAATGCACAATAGTCTGTGGAACCTATTGGAAATGTGCAAAATTACGGTAATAAAAGCAACCGGGTTGTTAAATGTACAAAAGTTTAGGGTTTGGTTTTTGATTGTTGACCTTCCTCCTGAGTGCTAACTACGTTTTTCCCCAATACAATGTGTAGAAACAGAAGAAGATGAAGATTGCGACGTGTACGTCTCTGAATTTTGTGCTTGAGCTTCAATTTGAGCTTGACGAGCATTTTTCAAGTGGTACAGTTTATGTTTACTTAAAGTTGATTTTAGATTAAAATTTTTTCCGCACTCGTCACACACGTGCTCCGTCACATCTACAACAAACAACAAATTAATACAATAAATCTAAATAAACAGTAAGATAAAATTTATCTTACCTGCACAATATGTAATATTGTGCAGGCATAAAAATTGATGATATGAAATCATATGAAAGTACCATCGTGATAGTTTTTAATGTGATTTGTCATGTTGCCTCGGTATTTTCCGATTGCTGGACAAGACAAACATTGAAATTTGCCATTTTCTAATCGTTCAAATTCCCAGTTTTGTTTTTTCCCGTTGTAGATGATTTTTCCGGAGACGACTTTTATGGACTGATTTTGCGCCTCTGGTTTCTGGAGATTACGGCCACACCGGTGTTTGTCTAAATATTTTTGGGTTCGGCATGACAATGGACATTTTGGACATTGGAATTCTCCTTTAAAAGTATAAATTGTGTGGACAAAAAAACAACGATATTTTTTATATTTACATTTTTAATTGTTTCTTCCATGTGGATGAAAAAAGGAAAGGGGAAAAAGAATTTTAGTTAATTATGTTTTACCTGGCATGTGCCAAATTTGAATGTGACTTATCAAAGAAACAAGTTTTGGGTAAATTTTTTGACATTGTCCGCATTTGAATCCCCCGTCAACTTTTTCAAACGTCGACTTGTTTGAAAACTGGAATTTTCCATCTCCCTCATTTTGCTTCACGTTGTTGGACCAGCCTGAAATTTTACATACAGATATTGAAATTCGGATTATCATTACAATTCAAATTAAACTTTCTTTCCATTTTGACAATAACAACCCTACAATATTTATTATTTTTTTGTATGTTTCTGCGTATAAAGTAAGGAGACAAAAAAACAAATCGTACTTGTGTGCAGTTTTGCAATGTGTTCGGTGATCGTTGTGTAAATTCTTCGTTTAGGATTTTTCGGAAACCCGATTTTACTTTTACAAGTGTCACATTGAAAAAATTCAGAGTCATCGATGATGTGAAAAGGCCACAATTTTTTATACACAAATTTTCCATCGCCCAAATTTTCAATTGTATCAGAACGCATTTTATCCGCAAGAGACGATTCCTGGTTTTGGTTTCGGTTGTCTGAGTTTGAGTTAGAATTTGTAGAGGTTAAGTCTGTTAACTTTGAACTATCCAAAGGAGTTTTTGCACCACAAGGATTTTGAAGAGGAGAATTAGATGAAGTGATGAGTTTGGATTTTGTAAGAAGTCTTTGCAGTATACTTTTGCCTGTTTGCTCATTCGCAGAAACCGATTTTAAGTTCAAGTTCAAGTTTAAATTCAAGTTGTGATTTTTATCCTCTTCTAAGATAGATTGAGAGGATAAAGTTTGGGGTATTTCTGCATTTGAATCATCATTTTCGATCCTGTTCTCTTCAATTTTAACTTTAATGTCAACATCAACATCAACAGCGTCATCGTGGATTCTGTTGTCATGGGAATCTTCATCCTTCAAAACTTGTACATTCTCAAAGTCTGTGGTTGACGAGTTGATTTGATTTGTTCTTTGACTCGGCACTTTGTTTGTGCTCTGACAATCTGTCAAATGAACTCGTGGGTTGAAATCTACACAAAATCAGGACACAAAATTAAATTAATTAAACTGAATCAACGCGAGTGCGAGTGGTAAAAAAAACAGCAATAAAAATAGCACAGAATTTTATTAAATTATTTATTTACTTTGAAGAATTGTTTGTCGATAACTGCATTCAATTTTATTCCTCCTTCCGTTTTCTGTCTCTTGCTTTCCGTTTTGGGTTTCAAGTGAGTCGGAGTTGAAATTGGAATTGGAATTTGAGTAATTTTCAAAGTTCTTCTGTTTTTCTGTGTTTATAATTTTAATCGTGATTTTGGCAATGGTTTTTCCTATGCGTTTTTGAGTGGACTCAATTTGGTCGTGGAAAATACACAATTCAGCCACCAAATTTCTACACTCGGCACAAAAAGGAAATGAGGAAGAAATTTCACTTTCATCTACATTTTCATTGTCCTTCTGTTTGCAGGGTAGATTAAAATATGTGCAAAATATCCTCAGGATTTTGCGATAAATCAAAGAGATTTTCTTCCTCTTTCTGCTGTCTTGATCTTTGAATTTTACATGGGAAATTTGGTCACTTGAATTGAATTGGCCGAGACACACAACACAAGACAAACGACAATTTTCCATTTTTTGTAATAAATAGCAGGTAAACTTTAAACTTGTATAACAAATTCAAGTGTCAAACGTCAAAATATGCATAGATGGAAATATTTTATTGTTAGATTAAACCCCAATGGAAATGAGAGAAATGTATCAAAACAAAAAAGTGTAAGTGTAAAGTGTGAAATGCAGAATGTAAACTGTACAGACTCAGAAGGAGAGGAAATTCAGAATTCAGAGTGGAGCAGAAAGGGAAAAAGGGAATGAGATTTGAATTTGAATTTCAACTCCCGTCCTGCTCAATTCTCAAGGAAAACTTTTCCTCTCAAATGCTTTGATAATTGAAACTTTTTACTCTTGGCTCTTGTTTTTGTACACATCTGCTTTTGACTATTTATTAGCTGCACCTTTTTTGCTTATATTTTGTACCTATATAACTTGTGCATAATATGTGTAAACCCAAAATGGATCAGTGTGCCCCGCATCAAAATCTGAGAACAGGATTCGGCTGGATTTTTCGGCCGAATTTTCGCCCAAATTTCAGCCGAAAAATTCAGGATAACCAACAGAATTATGATGAATTCGGCTAATTTTGCCTGGATTTTCCAGTTAGTTAGCCGAATTTAGGCGAATTAGCTGATTTTTTCAGCCGAAATTTGAGCGAAAACTCGGGGGCCCGAAATCTAGAAATCCTAACGGAATTCGCCGTGGATTTTTGATGCGGGCTCAAATTGTCAGTCTGCTTCTCGTCTTTAATAAAAGTCATGCATAGTGCACAATTTTTTGTCAAACTCAAAATTCAAAAGTCAGTGTTTTTCATTTTTCAAAAATTTTGAGTTTATTTCAAATGTCAAATTTCAAAAGTCAGAAATGGAAATAATTTGTGTAAAACAATTTTCGAGTGGGCTTGTGTAAAAGCGCAAATTTTTTCAGTCCTTTTATAAATATGGGCGAAAAATAGCCGAGCCTTCATTTAAAGACGGATCAAATGGGCGCTATTGTGATTCTCCGACACGAGATGTCTCATGTGTCGCGCTCCATTTGAATGTTCATCATGTACATTCGTAGCTCCCGAAATCCACTTAATTCCAATTAAAATCTATAACTTTTTAAATACTCAACGGATCTTTGCCAAATTTGTTTTGAAAATTCAGAAACATGCCCAAGAACAACGCCTACTAAATTATTTTCCGTAAAATTCAATTCTCGAATAATAATAATAATAAACAAGTTTCTTTATAAAGTGTGCTAACTTTAATTGAAGATTTAATGAACTTTTAAATTAAGTATCAAAGTGTACTTTAGTAGAGATTGTAGAGCATGCATTTTTCTATCAAATGAGTCAAATATCATGATATTTGGTTTTGATTTGCGGACGCTGAAAGATTTTTACCGAAGCAGGTTTTGCAATGCTGAAAATCCCAGTTTGACCCCCCTTTAAGCCAATGCAGTCGGTTGATTTTGATTCTGTTTGCGGTTTTGATTTGGATTTGCATTTGGGTTTTTCACTGCCAAAAAGTTGACGTTTTGATATTTTCTTCTTTTCCTTGACGTGAACCTTTTGTTGATGTTGATTTACATTATATTCCGTGGTAGCTCGAGAGGGCTTAAAAGCGTATTTTTTATTTCCTTTGCCTTTGTGATTCACCGAGTGTACATTCAAAGCGCGTTTGTTCTTGGCTGCATAGCCGCACTCCGGCTCTGGACATTTGAAAGGTCGGAGGTCAGAATGAACACGTTTAATATGTCCCACGACGACCTCTCTTGTTTTCCCTCGGTAAGGACAAAGTCCACATTTGTACAGTCGCTCCTCACTGTGACTTTTGGAATGGAGGGTGAGATGATTTTTGAATTTACCCCGGTATTCACAAGATTCAAAGGAACACTTGAAGGGTTTCTCCAGGCTGTGTTTTTTCATGTGGGAAACGAGAAGGCATTTGGATTTCCCGGAACATATGCAAAGTTGGATTGGGCATGGAAATGAAGGGCGCTCTTCTTCGCCCTCTCCCGGCTTATGCGTTACTTGATGTTTTTTCAAACTGTCTTTTTGGCTGCAGGAGAATTCGCAATTTTGCACGGGGCATTTGTAAGGTTTTTCTCGGGTGTGGGTTCTGAAAAGAACTACAAGGTTGCCCCAACTTGCTGAGGCGAATGCACAGGATTCAAATCGGCACTTGTACGGTTTCTCACCCGTGTGACGTCGAGTGTGTTGTATATGTCTGTCTTTGCGATGGCTGGAACATTGACAATTTGGGTGAGAACAAGAGAAAACTTTTGCTAGAGGGCGGATTGTGAGGTGTGAATGGGTCTTTTCCTGTGGAGCGGAGGAGCAACTGGAAACGGAATCGGAACCGGAATGTGAAGGGAAAAAAGGCCAAGAGCGTTGAGATTTGGTTGTGAATTGACAGCCGGGCTCGGGGCATTTGAACTGGTTGGACGGGTCACTCAAAATCGACACTGATTTAGAGTGGGTGATCAAATGCCGTTTGTAGCTTTGGCCCATTGGGGTTGAATAAGGACAGAGGGCGCAATTGTACGCAAAAGGGTTTTCTCCACCCGCATCCGCACTGGCACTGTCCATTCTGCAACTTCCACTCCAAACTTCAAACAGAAACCAAATTCCAAATTCCTGTAAAGTCGTAGAAAACAAGGAAAATGTTTACAGAAATCATATACAAAATGAAGATCCAAATGTTTTGGGTTTCAAATTTCCAGTCAAATTACAAAAGTCAATTGCCAAAGTCAGCATGAGGAAATTTGTGGAAAATGAACATTTTATTTTACCTTTTAGTCCGTTGACTGTTTCAAGTGTCAAGACAGTTTCTACTTTTTCACAGTTTAGAGTTTAGAGTTTGATGTAAATTGACATTGCCTAAATCTTTTCCATCCTATTTCTAAACTCAATACAATTTCCTTTTCCCCATACCAATGCCCGTTTACTGACGGTTGAGCTCGGACTCAGATTTTAGTTTTCAAGCGTCAAGTGAATGTGCTTCTGATCTCAAAATCAGGTTTAAAGTATAAATTTCGGAAACGACCAGGCCTGTAAGTAAGGTGGTACGCAGTGATACTGCGTACCACTACCTTTTTTGGCAGGTGGTACGCCGTACCACTACTTTTTTGAGACGATTTTTTCAGAAATGCTCATGGTGTACCTCGTTTTGACATTTAATCCCTAGCTTCCGAAACATTTATTAACACAATAACCCCAGCTGCCAAAAACGTAGTGGCACTAACGAGTACTGGTGCGTACCACTAGGCTCAACACAGCTCTGAATCTAATAATTTTGCAAAATTCTCTCCTGGAACTTAAAACTTTAAAACATGCATACTGATTTGGGATTCAGAATGAATAATTTTCAAAACAAAACAAATAATTTGAGAGACGAAGGAAATCCTTTTTTATAGACGCCCAGTACTTTCTTTTGTTTTCTTTAAGTTACAAAAGAAGTTACGTTCTCTTCAACATTCTGCAGGCCTGACAGCAAAAAGCTGTTCGTTGCTCACATTCGAAGACACAGTGGAGAAAACCCGTTTCCTTGTCAATTTGAATCCTGTTGTTATGTCGTGGCTCGAAGAGGTTGTCTTGTAGCACTCTCGAGAGAACGCAAAAGAAAAACCGTTCAAACATACTGAACCAAATCGTAAATTTTCAACTGCCCAATCTTCCGAGTTCAAAATTCATCGAATAACTCGTCAGCCAAAACCAGAACATGGCCCTCATTTCCTAGTTACGCTTGTGAAAATTCTGGGGAAAACCAAATTAGTACCACCTTTTGTGTCAAAAACCGCAAGCTTGAAAAATTGTTCAAGTGTCGAGCCGAATTGCAATTTTGAGGCACAAAAAAGTAGACATTAAAAGTCACAAACTTGTTCATTCGGATGAAAACCCCTTTGTTTGTCCAGTTGAATCATGTGGCTGCAAATTCAACAGTTCTGGATACGGGTTACGTTGGCATATCTACGAAACCAAATAATAAACCAAAGACAAAACGACGGAGTTTTGGCCAACCCAAACACAAAATTGACCAGTGTGAAACGATGTAATATTTCTAGCGTTTGACCATTGGAAACAAAACACAGGTTTTGTAAATGAATTTACTTCTGGGCCTTTTAAATCGTTGACCTTGAAACTTTTATCTCTTATCCCTTTCCTTTTTCTGTACTTTTTACTGACAATGTTTTATAACCAGTGTTTGTATCACTTATTGCATTAGTTAATAAATACAAGCGGTTTTATATAGTAGAATATTCCTTTTGAAAAAAACCATCACAATTCAGCTCATAATCACAAGTTGCTAAAAAAAATTTCACCAAAAATTTGCACTAGATAGAATGAGAAAATGTTTCAGCTTACACTAGATAGGATTACATCTTGAGCGTAGCGTACCACTACTTATTTTTTTCGAGTTACAGGCCTGTCTCTTCATGATGCATTTTTCGGGGTTTATCAACGAAATCGGTCTTTTGTGGCTACTTTACACCCTCGTGATTTTTTTCAGCCCCAAAATCGCCCAAATAAAAAAGATTCCTCCGGAGTCAAGATTTTTTGCCCAGTACCAGGATTAAATTTTCACTCCCTTTAAGATTTTTTCTGACCCACTTGGAATTTTCCAAAAATTCTAAAATTTTTCACCAAGCAATAAGGCACGCGAGAGAGCAGCTAATTTTGATTTTTTGGTCTGCAAAAGCTAATGTGGCTTCTCTCTGGGCTGAGTTTTGTCTTCAAAAATACAAAAAATGAAATTCAAGTCAATTTTTGACAGTCTTTCCGGCTACTTGCAAAAACAGAGACTCGTTTGAAAATTGAAGGACACATCAAAGTCTTTTTAGCAAAAAGTCAAATTTCGGTTCCCCGCAGTCGTTTAGCCACAATCACCTTTTATATCCCAGCGCGTAAATTTAAGTCGATTAGTTTAATTTTTTCCGTTGCTACGGTTTTTGTGTTTGTTTATCTTTACAACGAATTCACAAATAATCTTTTGCTTTTGTATTCGAACTTTAAATCTTTCAACAAGGTCGGAAAGTACGTTTATACTGTATTTCCTTTACATGACGGAAGCGGAGGCGAATTTCATGTTTTGGACTAACGCGTAAGAATTTGGAGTTGGATTTAATTTTTAAATATTTTTGAACCTTGTTATTTTAAAAGAATTAATAAGCAACTTTTGTCGGATGTCGGATTTTGGCCCACACTAAATGTTTACTTTCCGCTTTCAAATATGTGATATCCAATGTGCAGAATTTGTGTCAAGGTCATTCCGGGTCTCCTGTTGACTGCATTCACTGTCGTCCTTTTGCTGTCCTTACTCCGGGCGCGACAGGACATCACTTTACAGGAGAACATTTGGCGTGGTCAAAAGGATTCCAGGTTTACTCGGACGACCAAGTTGTTGTTGACTCTCGTCCTCATCTTCCTCCTCACCGAGACGCCGGACGCAGTATTCACCATCTTTGCAGCATTCGGGACGTCCGACAGGTTTTTCAGAGTGCCTAATTCCTACCAAACCTTTTTTGATGACGCTTGAGTGCGTCAGTAGTTTCAGCAGCTTTTTTATTTACCTCGGAATGAGCACAACTTTTCGCGGGCATTTTGTCCAATTATTCAACCACAAATATTAGTGCGGGATCAACAAATAGTTGTATCTGTATTTTGCATTTTTATTGTACGAAACGAATGAAATATGAAATGTTTGTTGAATCCGAATAAACTCGTGAAAAAATCAAAATAATCATTTCCCCACCCACATCACATCACATCACATCAAATCAAATCAAACAAATCCAATGCAGGAAATATTTGTGCACAAAATAACCAGAGGTATAGTTAATGGCCTGAAAACATGACACTTTGTCCATCAACATCATTGTGATAAAAAAGCATGGATAAAAAGATTAATCTCTCTTGGTGTTTCATTTAGTTACATGCGATTTAATGCTATAATTTGCTGTCCACTCCACTCCAATCCACACTCACAACTCACAACTCACACTCGCTCTCATATTGTCATATTCTCATTCTCACACACTTGACTATTGACTATTGAATACAGTTTGAAAACATGTGTGTACAATGTACAATCCATATGAAATGCACAAGGCCACCAGCTCAAGTGTAGTATAGAGATGGAAAATGAACAAAATACATTGTACACTGTGCATGTGCATTTCAGTGTGTTGGAAATGGGGACTCTGGTCCAAAATCCAAAATCACGCAACCCCAAACTCACAGCATAATTTGTGTGTTCTTTGTACTCTTATCGGACAAAAAACGTAGCTAAATGGACAGCCTGAGGCCAACTTGACGTTGACTATGAACATGAATATTAATATGAATATGAATATGAATAAGAAGAAACCACAATATTATCTGCACTCGAAACTCGAAACTCGAGAATCCAGACTCAGGCTCCAACTTGAGCGTCATTTCTATTTTCTACGTTCCACTGTGATTAATTCAGCTCCACAAAGCAAACAGGACAAAATAAAATCTCCTTTCCTTCGCTCCGATATTTTTATATTTTTATATCAATCGGAAACATTTTGTGTTTTGTCCGTTTTGTGTATTTTGGGCTCACATTAGCAATAAATCATTTTAAAAGTGTAAAGAGACACGAGAGTATAAATCAAGGAATTTTGATATAAAATTGGGAATTGTGAATAAAATCAATTTGAATTTGAGACACAAGACAGAAGAAAAAGGGAGAGGGAAAATGTGGATTTATATTCTGACGGGGATTCCCGTTTTCCTCTATATTTTGTGGAAGCTGGCGAGTGCGTATACGAATGGAAATAATGATTATTGGCCGAAGCGCGGAGTTCCGCGTGTCTTGACCTCGGAGATTCCCGGAGCTTGGAAAGCAATGATCGGTTCGTCTTTTGTTCTTCTTTCTGACTGTTGAATATTGAATAATTCGATTTGAATGTGCTTTGACAATTGGCAACCCGCTTGCCTTTTGACAATAAATTAGAAATCAGAAATCAGACCACCAATATTTTAAAATAAAATTCCAGGTCAAAAACCGATGCACGATGTGGATGGCGCCTTCTATAATAAATATCCGGATGCTCCGTACGTCGGCACTATGGAATGGAGAACGCCCATTTTGATGCCTCGTGACCCGGAGCTCGTCAAAAAAATTACAGTCAAGGATTTTGACCACTTTGTCAACCGCAAAAGTTTCCATTTTGGCGGGGAATTGAGCGACGATTTTCTTTTTAACATGGAAGGATCGAGGTGGAAGGTAAACAAAGAGAACAAGAAAACAACCCCTGTTTGATTTGCCTTATGATTATTTTATATACCTATGTAAATATTAGGGTGGACCGTTTTATCCCAAACGTACAAATCCCACGTTGTTACAATTCGAGCATGTTTGGGCTGGCTAAAATAGATATTCTGCGAAATTTGAACTCCATCCGACTTGATTTAGGGTCAATTGACGAGGTCAAAGTGGTCAAATTTGAAGAAAAATTTAAACTTTTTGTGTGACTTGGACGTCGTTTCAGTTGTTTCTGCAGTTTTGTCCACGTGTTTTGCACTAAAATGCATTTTGTGCAAAAACTATTCAAGTTGGACACCTCATTGTTTTATCAAAAATTATCAGCATACAATTCTCTATCGATTGATGTCATTTTCAGCTTATTCCAGAACTTTTTGATTGAAAAAAAAAATTACCACTGTTTCTTCAGAACTTGAGAAATGGTTAAAACTTAAGAAAATCAAAAAGTTCTGGAATAAGCTGAAAATGACATCAATCGATAGAAAATTCTATGCTGATAATTTTTGATAAAACAATGAGGTGTCTAACTTGAATAGTTTTGGCACAAAATGTGTGTAAGCGAAGAAAATACGACTAAAAAAGCAAATAACAATTTCAGCGACGTCCAAGTCACGCAAAAACATTAAATTTTTTTCTAATTTGACCACTTTGACCTCGTCAATTGACCCCTAAATCAAGTCGGATTGACTCCAAACTTCACAGAATATCTATTTTAGCCAGCCGAAATATGCTCAAATTGTAAAAACTTGGGATTTGTACGTTTGGGATAAAACGGTCCCAGGGCCGGTCTTTGGATTTATCCGCCCTAAGCAAAACCTAAGCAAAATCAGTTGGCGCCCTAAGCAAAAAAATGGCACCCAAGACAAAATAAGATGGCGCCCTGCTTTTTTCAATTTTTGCGCCCGTTTTTTGTGATTTTTGCACTGTTTTTAATGATGTTCTGGTCCGTTGTTTGATTTTTTACTCATTTTCTCAAGTTTTTGCCCCTTTCTACAATTTTGCGCCCCCCTTTCGGAATTTGGCGCCACTTGTTTTCAATTTTTGCGCCCCTTTTTTCGATTTTTTGCGCCCAGTCTCGTCGGCGTCCTAAGCGGTTGCTTAGCCCTAAAACCGGTACTGAACGGTCCAACCTAGTACATATTGATTTTTACACTCCTTTATTTAATTTAGAACATGCGAGCCGCGATGACGCCGACGTTCACAAGTGGAAAGATGCGTCGAATGTTTGAGCATTTTGAAAAATCCTCAAAGCAACTGGCGGATTTTGTGGAGAAGCAGAACAGTGAAAATAGAAACGAAAATGCGGAAGAAGATAAAGAAGGGATTACTTTTGAGACGCGGGAAGCCTTTGGTCGTTTCGCGATGGATGTGATCGGTTCAACTGCCTTTGGAATCGACAGTCAATGTCTTGTCAACAAAAACTCTCCCTTTTACGAACAAGGAAATCTTCTACAGAAAATAGATTTTTTACGTGGTCTCAAGCTTTTTTCCGTGATTATCATGCCAAAACTGTCCAAATTCTTGGGAATTGAAATTCTTCCGTTGGGTCCGGTCAAGTTCTTTTCCTCCATCGTCCGTCGCCATCTCACGGCTCGTCGTGCACAATATGACAACGTAAAAAAGTCTGGTGGCGCCCCCTCCGATTTTCTCCAGCTGATGGTCGAAGCCCAAAAACAGGATTTGAAGGAAGAAAATGAAGAGGATGATCTCGCGGATTTTGAACGGGAGGCCAAAATTAAAAATGCCAAAAATGAACAAATTACGGATTTGTTCATCGTTTCAAATAGTTTTGGTTTCTTCATCGCTGGATTTGATAACACAGGTCAATTTAATATCTTTGTTTTGTATTTAATTCCAAAAATTTTGGTAGAATTTAAAATTAACAATATTTTATGTCTATGGCAACCAAATTAATTTCTCTGGCTTTCTATGGTTTTTAACAGAGGCCATTTTGAGCGCCGCTTCATATTATCTCGCCACCTGTCCAGAATATCAAGAAAGACTACGAGAGGAAGTTGACCGAATTGTGGCGGATCACGATGGAAAAGTGACCTACGACGGCGTGGTCAAAATGACCTATTTGGACATGTTCGTCTCTGAATGTCTCCGACTTCATGCTCCGGTTTTTCGCCTTGTAAGAAAAGTGACCAAAGAGTATAAAATTCCCAAAGTGGGCCATTATCCGGAGGTCACCTTGCCCCGGGGCTCGATCGTTTATTTTCCAGTGATGGCGTTTCACAAGGATCCAAAACATTGGCCAAATCCTGATGTTTTCGACCCGGAGCGATTCAACGCGGAGAACAAGGCCAAGAGACATCCGTACGTTTACATGCCATTTGGACTGGGACCCAGATCCTGCATTGCCATGCGATTCGTCCTCACCGAAATAAAAGCGGCTGTCGCGAACCTCATTTTGCGATTTGAAATTGAGACTTGCAAAGAAACAACAATCCCAATGAAATTACAAGGCAAGTTTTATTTATTCAGAAACATTTTCAATTTAAAATTTTGATTGTTTGAATGTTTTTATTACGATTTATTTTTGTTTGAATTTTTGAAATTTTAGATCTACAAGGACAACACAGACCAGCCGCCGGCCTTAAGCTCGCTCTTGCTAAACGAAACTAATCAACAAATCCAGGATTAAAATGCAACATTTAATGCACATGTATTAATTTTACTGTGTTTTTAATGCTTGTGATTTTTTGCAAACCAAACTTAATCTCAAATTGGATATGAAATTTGAAATGTGATTCTTTACTTTACCATAAAAATAAAAGTCAAATGTCAAAAAGGAAAAAAAGCTGTTGTCTTTTTTGTTCGCAATATAACAAAAGCCTAAAAACAGCATAGAATAATAATTAGTGAAATGTTTCTTTTTCTTGATTGTTTAATTTAAGTGACATTCGCATTAGACTCTAGAGGTCACACTGTTTTCGAAATCGAAAAAAATGAGAAAATGTTTTTAGTTTACGTCACGAAAAAGCCATATAGTTCAAGATCTCGTCATCTGAAACTGTGTCTGGGACATTAAATAAACAATGACTTTTAATTCGTCTACACTTGTATCGAAAAAATTACTCCTGCTCCCTCTCTTTTTATTTTACAAACTTGAAGACGAGTGTCTGTCGGACCGGACGGTGTCCCATGTGAAGACGATTCTGACTGCTGTGTACACGTTTGTTGCTTGCCGGACTAAACTTCAAAATCTAATTTATGCGTCTCTCCTCCCGGAGACGGAGGTCTCTTCACTTGCTAGTTTTTACCTAGAGGCTGTCCAAAACATTCCTTTGGTTGATCCAGCATGCGCCATCATACGCCAGACCACAGAACTCAGAATCCATGTTAAATCTGTGTACAAATTCTTTTTATTCATCATTAATCCAATTTCTCTCATATTACAAATTCAAATTCAAATTCACAATCCATTACAAACTAAAAACACAAAAGTAAATCTTTTTCACATTTTTCTTATTTGAGATGC
>JAQGBH010005875.1:0-13472 GCA_034698265.1 Sminthurinus aureus | reverse complement strand
GCCGGGACCGGACAAAATGGTTCGGTAAAGCGAGTAGTTCGTTATATCGCGGTTCACTATATCGGGTTTTCAGTGTACGATGATAAATTATTATATGTTATATGTTATATGTTATAATATGTTATAAAATTATAGCATAACCTCGTTAGAAAGCAAGTTTTAATGCATAGTTTGTAATGTCAATATCAGTTGAATAACACATGATGTTCTTTTTCATTTTGTGATTTATTACATTGAAATAAAGTTTTATGAAACGTTTTTACATAATAATATATTATATTGTACATGTACATATTTATATTTTTTTATACATTTTACATAACGGCATACACTAACAGAGTTGTAGAAATACTTGCTGGTCCCCGGTCACTTTTAAGTAAGAAAATAAATTCGGATAAATAAATTTTTTGGAGTTTTTGGAAAAAAGAAAAAGAGTGTTTTGTGTTTTTACCATTTTTTGAGAATGAAAAGTTAGAAATTTTGAAAAATTTTTAATTCATTTATAAATGAGGTTTTAACTGTATAATTATACTATCATCATGAGTAGTAGACACCATCATCATAGTAGTAGTTCAAGGCACGGGGAATCGTCATCAAGAAGTTCGAGAGATTATTCTTCAAATAAGTCATCACACGACAGGAATAGTAGAAATCAACATCATTATGGAGAACGTGATCGTGAAAGAACTAATCACCAGCATCATCGTGAAAATGAAGAGCAAGATTATAATACTGGGGAGGTACGTAATAGAGGAGAATGGAAACCAAGACAAGATCATGGAAATCGAGATGTAGTAAATAGTATAGATGAGAAACGACGAAAACTTAGAGAACAAATAAGTGAAATGGGAGTACCAGAGTGTTGGGGTTTATCACCAGATCACAGACCATTTGAGTAAGTTAATTTTATTTTTATTGTTGTATAATATTATACATGTTGAGCTGATTACAAATTATAACTGTATAATATTACGGATATGTATACATATGACAAGCTCAAAGAATTGTTTTAATATTCAACATTTGTTAGGAAATGTTCAAGACCATGTTTGTACCATGAAACCATTATTTTAAATATTTTGTAAATTGTAAATCATAATAGTATGTATTTTATGTCTATTGTTTTTGTTTGTTTTTGCAGTTCGGATGATGACGATGCACTCTTACAGAGTAATAATAGAGGATCTAATAGTAGAAAACCGAAAAAACATTCAAAGAAAAAATCAAAATCCAAAAAGAAACGCTCAAAAAGTACTAGTGACAGTGGTAGTAGTGATTCAGATGACAGTAGCGATGATGATTCAGATAGTGAAAGTGATTCGGATAGTGAAGAAGATTATAAAAAATCAGTAAAGAAAAGAAAACGTAAACGAAGTCATAGTCGAAAATCTAAAAAAAGTAAGAAAAGTAAAAAATCTAAAAAATCAAAGAAAGCTAAACGTTCTTCTAAAACTTCTAAACATAAAACAAAGGATAAACCATCAGCATCATCAAATGGAGATGTAGATATTAAAGAGAAAATTGATAAAATGTTGGAAGAGAAACCTAATAAACCAAAGGCAAAAACTTCAAGTAGTAGTAGTAGTAATAGTGGAGATAGTAGTGAAAGTGAAAGTGTTGCACAAGATGTTTGGATTGAAAAAACTACCAGGGATGAATCTGAAAAATCTGAAGAAGAAGATGTTGAAGTAGAAGGTGAAGAAAAAGAAAAGGAAGAAGAAGAAGGAGAAGATCATTCAAAAATGGAAGATGGTGATAGTGAATTTGTAGGACCACAACCTAAACAAGCTGTACAATTATCACATAAAGACTATGGAAAAGCTTTGCTTCCAGGAGAAGGTGCAGCTATGGCAGCCTATGTTGCTGAAGGAAAACGTATTCCAAGAAGAGGAGAAATTGGTTTGACATCAGATGAAATTGATAACTTTGAACAGGTACATGTTGTTTTGTTTTTTTACAGGAGTCCTTTTTCTTGTTACTGTATAATATACTTACTGATACATCATTCTGATTACCTATAATTATTATTACTATGCATGCATATTATGAATACATCAAAACAAATCTAAAATATATTATACTGTGTACTATTTTAGGTTGGATTCGTAATGAGTGGTAGTAGACATAGACGAATGGAAGCTGTTCGTATTCGTAAAGAAAATCAAATCTATTCCGCAGATGAAAAACGAGCCCTAGCCATGTTTTCTAAAGAAGAAAGACAGAAAAGAGAAAATAAAATCCTATCACAATTTCGAGATGCTGTACAAAAGAAAATTAGTAAAAAAGATAATAATTAAGCGTTTTTGTTTGTTTTTTTTTTACTTTTTAAATTATAATGACATTATGTATATGAGTGTACATTTATTGTATTTAAAATTGAACAAAAACGTCAAAAATAAATTTTATGTAAATAGCAAAATATCTAAGTATTATACATATAATATGTTATCTATAATATAGACTATAATATATCTAATATGATCCACAATATTAGTAAATACTATTTATATTGTAAAATATTTGTTGTTTTCTGATTAATTTTTTTGTGTGATGTACCATAAAAGTTAAAAGTATTTTAAGAATGATTGTACATAAATATATTCATATTTACTTTTGTATAAAAATAGTGTGTAATTGAATGTTTGTTGTAAAAGGTATCTTATGCATAATATTTAATATTATTATACCTAATACTAATAGCAATGAATTCATGTTTACCTTTGTAACTATAAAATTATTATACATGTCCCAAAACAATAAGGAATGATTTTTTTTTTGGACAAAAAAAGGAAAATAAACTTAAAAATGTGAAAAAGGGAAAAACATTATACTCCCGAGTTTAGAGCAAATCGGCATATTTTTTTTACATATGAATTTTATATAAAATGTGAAATGTGTCAGTTAAAATTAAACACATCATCATTTTTATAAGTAGTTAGTTGGTCAGCAAAATTGTTTATCTCCGATTGATAATATTCTACAGTCAACAAGTTTGGTTCTGGGTTTTTTTAGTACTTTTGTGCACAACAGGAAAAATTCATAGACTACAGAGTTCCTTGTGCATATTATGCACAACTGTTTTTGAACGTGCATGTGCAAGAAGGAAAAAGAAAAAAATGTGCTTCAAGAAAAAATAAAATCCAAGTTTTTGAGTAAATTATTTATACAGTAGTTATATTTCATATTTTGGTTAATTATTAACATTATTTTGGAGTTACTTTTAGTTGAGTGAAACCTTTATCAACATGAGTAACGTTATAGTGGATGAATTTTGGGAGAAAGACGTACGTACGTTGGAACCGATAAAAATTCAATTTGAGCATGGACAGATATTAGGAGAAGACGTCATTGGTACTCGTGATCTGAGTCCCTTTTTTACTGGACATTTGTATACGGGTCAT
The DNA here is from genome assembly GCA_034698265.1 of Sminthurinus aureus. NCBI lineage: Eukaryota > Metazoa > Arthropoda > Collembola > Symphypleona > Katiannidae > Sminthurinus > Sminthurinus aureus. The sequence goes on along the minus strand of JAQGBH010005875.1, from coordinate 10,071 downwards.
GCCAATGTCAGTAAACACCAGAAATCAGCTCGTTTAATATCAAATCCTAGTTTACCTTCAAGATCAAGCAACAAATCTAAAGTTGTTGCATTAGAGAGTGATAGTATATTGTACATGGGTTCCACAGAAAGTATTTTTAATGAAAGTAAGCTTACAATAAGCTCTTCATCACCAACTTCATTATCTGGACCCCGATTACAACCAGGAACCAAGTCTACACCTAAAGTTAAAAACGAAACTGGAACTAACGATACGCCTAAAAAAATTAAAAAAGAACCTGAAATCAAGTCTAATACACCTAAAACAATTAAAAAAGAACCTGAAATCAAGTCTAATACACCAAAAACAATTAAAAAAGAACCTGAAATCAAGTCTAATTCACCTAAAAAAATTCAAAAGGAACCTGGAACCGAGTCTCCGCCTAAAAGAATTAAAAAAGAACCTGGAATGGAGTCTAATGCACCTGAAATTAAAGAAGAAGAGGTTGAAATTAAAGAAGAAGAGGTTGAAATTAAAGAAGAAGAGTTTGAAATTAAAGAAGAAGAACTTGAAATTAAAGAAGAAGAAGAAGAAGTTGAAATTGAGTCTATTATTTTACGTAAAAAACCAATTAATTTAGAACCAGAAACAGAGTCCAAATACAAACCTAAATTAGAATCAGGAACGGAATCTAATACACCTGAAAAAATTACATTAGAATCTGGACCCGGTATGAAAACTTATATTTTAATGAAGAAAAAGGACAGTCCCTTTGTCAAATTGTATGAAACAACAGAAATTACAGTTTCCCCTTATAATGTAACTGGTAGAACTTATATAGAAGACGAGGAAAGAGCTACAAAACGAACATTAAAAGACAAACAATCCGCAAATGCAGATTTAATCAAGGAATTTGGTTCAAAAAAGAAACGTTTATATTTGGAGAGACTTGAAAAGAATCAAGTGTCAGATATGAATGATAGTATCATGTCTGCTGCAGCTGATGCAAGAGTTGATAATGCTCCAGAGGAAGAATTAAATGACAACTCCATTTTACAACTTATTCCACCTTGTAATCGAGATGCTGCTTCAGCTTCAGAAGTTTACAATGTCAAAGATCTTCTAACTGATAAAGAATTACAAGATTTAGATTATGCTGCTGAAGTATGTCTCACGGGTACAGAGGAAGAAATAGTGGAATGGAAGAAATACCAAATGTACTTTTCGTTTAACTTTTATTTTATTTATTTTGACAAACAAATATATTTCTTATTTCATTTTAAAATGTGCTATAAAAGCGATAAGTTAGAAGTTAAGATAAGTATAATATAATCCCAACAATCTGTGATCATCCTTATCATAAAATATCATGATATTATTATTAATTCTTGACACTTTATATTTTATTTATTTTTGTCTTGTTTTTAAATAGGTTTTCAGACCTGCTCTATAGTTCTTTGGAAAGCCTTCAGCGTACACCAGACGACCCACAAACTATTTTATCCATGAAATTAATTTTGTATGCTGAAATACTCATCAGACTGTATAAGATGAGACCTCATGAGATTGCTCGGGTTATTCCACCATTTCCTACAGCGTTTCCTCAGAATCTGGTGCAAAAAGCATATGATTTATTTACAACAGTCAATGCATTATATCAAAGGTAAGTTTTATATAGTTGATAATTTTAAAATGTAGAACCTGTAACATAAAATAATATAATACTAATTTTTGATAATAATTATTATTATTCTGTAACATTTTTTTAAAAAAACGGTGCACATGTAAAAAAAAATCATGAAAGTTACATAATATTATTATATTTAACTATATTTTATGCACTTTAACTTTCTACCTCATAGGAATCGTTCTAAAGAACTCAAGAATAAGACATGTTGTTACATAATGGTGTTGGTTCTGCTTGCAAATGAATTGAAATTTGACATTCAAAGGATGTCAACCATTTTCCAAATTCATATTACACAGTAAGTGAAACCTCGTCCCATATATATAAGTTCTAAATATTTTGATGGGTTTTAGTTCCAAGTTTATCAACTATACATATACCATGTCATGTGTATGTGTACATATATTATGTAAACAATTGTATGATCATATTCTACATTATACGTGCTATATGACGTGTAAATTAGTTTCATCTTTTATTTTTTAGACTATTGACTCTGGCCAAAGCTGTTGGTATGACTGTGTGGCACAATGCCACTACTAAAGAATACACAGCAGTTTTAAGACTACCATTGCCTAAGCAGACTGAAAACAGAGGTGCAAAACGAAGATTACGCAGATAAATGGATATTATACAACAATAATCACTAATCAACATCAGTCTATATGTATGTACTAATATAATATTTTCTACACGTATAAAAAATTGGATTTTTAGGCTATACACTAATTTAGTTATTGAAAAAAAAACCTATCATATGTATTTTCAAATATTATGATAATATTATATATAATGTCTCGTTTACATACTACTACGTTGTATGTAGTTGGGCGTCTTTTCAAATCACGATGTTTTTCGTTTTAAATGTCAAAGCTACATACTTATATTTGTTGAAGTAGCATATTAGACATGATACATTTTTAATCATACAGTATACATGTATACTGTAATACGTGCATATTAATTAATTTTCCTTGAAATACTTTCTTTTATACGTTGTTGAAAAGAAATAAAAAAAACGGTATTCAAACCAAACTTTTTACAAACGTTAACAACAATTTTGTTGATAAAGATTATTTATTTTTCTTTTGGTTTGATAATACTTGATTATTATTTTTATTAGTAGTAGATACTTTATTGTTATTGGTTTGACTGGATTTGATGTATTTTGTATTTGACGTTTTTCTTTGACTAGAATAAATTCGACAAGTTATTAATGTAACAATAGTACTGAGTAGTGACATGAGAAAGGCGGCCAAGAAAAATATATCTAGATTACGACGTTGGAATAAATTTATGTAATTTAAAGGTTTTAAAGGTGATGTATCGTTATTTCGTAAAACGAATTCTGTCCACCAAACTGCAGTTTCGATTGGATTAAGAGGCCTAGATATATATACAAACAAAATTTATACGTAAAAATTATCATCAAATGTTTTGCAACGCTTTTTTTGTTGATATTTTTGTCAACTTTGATGAAATTTTTCTTCTTCTTACCTGTCTTTCATTATGTCAGACATTTTTCTCATATTTGTCCTATACCTTCATGTTTTTAAATAAACATCAAAATTTATGGGTATTAGATATTGTGTAGTAGATGAATTAAAAATTAATAATAATAATTAGTATTAGTATGCATAGAAGTTATAACATATAACATGTAAAATCATGAAACATATTCACTTTGACGTAATAGTACACAATACAATATTAGTATGTGTTCAAAATGTAAAAGAGACACATTGTAGGCTAATATTTTTGTTTCATTCTTACTTTTTATTCTGCAGAATTTCTCGTACCGCATTTTGCATAATTTTTGACGTAAGTTCTCTCAATTCAAGTCTTATTCCTAATTCATATGCTTCAATTCTGTATCCATTGTAATCTTGGTCTATTCAAAATATAGAAAAATATGTGTCAATATAAAAGTATTTCATTTTACATCCCTTTTACTAACAAAAATCTCATTCTTCGAAACGTAAATCCTCAATCATATACCTGCAAATAATGGTAGGAGAATGACGGGAACACCAAAATAAGTTGCTTCCTAATAAAAAAAACATGTAGTTTTGAATTTCAAATTGTTAATAGATTACTTGCAGTCAAAAAATGCATACTTCCTTTTTTATTGCATGTTGTTGTGATTTATAAAACAAAGAAAATACCGTCAGACTGTTCAGTCCAGCATGAGAAATAAAGGCCTTTAAATTCTTATGACCTGTGTGAAAGTATACAAGTACATGCACATTTTAAAAATAACCACAGCACAGTAACAAAAATTACTCAAGTTAATGTCATCGTCAGTGTATAGTAGAAATAAGATTAATGTATTAATGCATATTATATACCCAAAATTTCAGCTTGTGGAAGCCATTTGGACATTTTTATGTTTTTCGGCACATTTTCTGGTATCGCTCCACCCCAACGTAATATGAACCGTATTTCTATGTAGAACATTTCGTAATAAATATAAAATGTAATGACATCAATAATATTAAAAAAAGTATTTTATAGCACACTTACACTACTATGCATTATGCATTGTCATGCATCATGTAAATACCCGTCTAGAATTTAATATATTACACTTAAAATGGCGGAAGTACATTTAGTTTTATTTAAAAATACCTGGAAATTGGTTCATCATTTCGAAAAAAAATGTTTTAAACTGGTCTGGAATTTTGGACAGATCAATAGTACTACCAAAAGCTATTAGAACGGCCCCATTTTCAGCATTATCCAAAAACTCTTGAAATTCTCCAAGTGAGTTTGGCTTCTTTTTTTCCCAGCATTGCATTCCTCCGATATTGACAATGAAAGCTATAATAATATTATAATATGCATAAAATATATTATAAGTATAGCTGCACATTCAATGCTTTCCCTCTGTGAATGTACGAAGAGAAACGCATTCGTGTACATAACAAAGGGCAGTGAAAGTGAAGTGAAAGTGAAAGTAAAAGTAAAATACATACGTACGTGGTAAACTTCTTCCATAATCTGTAGAATAATGCGATGCGACAAAAATTAAACTGGCATTTTTTTCGACTTCTACTAGTGAAGGAGCTACTTCAAGATTATATATTTTCTTCATTTGTTCTTCTATTGCTGGAAATAACTCCCATTGACGACTTATATGCCAAATTAAAGGCTGGAAATAGTTTTGCAGGCGGTCAAAAAACCCCATAGGAAAATTTCCCACACTTCCAGCGTCAGGTATCCATGCAGTTTCTGTACATGGAGCAAATATATATGTCAGTATACTTTACACTTTACATTTATTTATTATTCAAATGTACCATAGACTACATAATATGGCCCATTTGAGTAAAAATAATATAAATTATTATAAATAAAACTGATTTGATTATGTGACCAATGACTAAAACTTATTTCAAATAGTAATCATACGTATCATTTATACAGTATATTATTACATTGAAAGACAATATCTATGTATTAAGTACCTGCAGGGTATCCAAAATTGTCAGGCCACCATACGACAGGGTACGTTGAGTCGTATAAAATCAGTTTAGTCCCATATAGTTGCATGTAACGGTGAGCCAAGACATAACCACAGTCTCCAAATACGACATTATTAATCATGAGATCAAATTTTTCATTGTAGAACAACTGATAAAGATCCGGATCTGTGTTTATGCTGTCAAAAATCCCTTGACATAACCGTATGATATCCCTATTGTACACATATAAATTTACGATAAATGTGATACGTACTACACGTTCTAGCAGTATAAAATATAGTATTTTTTAAGTAATCATTATTACCAAGAAGAAGAGAAATACAATTTATTCTGTTTTACCTGTGATAATATTTCCAAACGTTTTTTTCTTCATTATTCAACCGCTGAGTGAGACGATCAACATTACCAAATTGCCTTCCCATTAATTCAATCATTGCTTTTGGTGCAATGTCTCTAACTGTTGAATGTTCGTATGGTTTTTTGGCAAAGGGAGAAATGAGGGTAACATTATGACCACTGTCAGCTAATGCTGTAACAAATGGCCATACACTCACTTTATGAGAAAAAGTTCCACCAGCAAAGAAAAATAAAATTTTTGCACTTTCTCCTAAATGTAGTGATAAAAATAGAGGGAATACAAAAATAAGTAGAAGCCTATTGTTATTTTTCATCTTGTTTTACACAAAATATTCTCATACAATGGCTTTTAGTATTAAAACTAATATCGAAAACTAGTACGAGGTACACGAGTATGTGATTACTGAATGAAAATGGCAAATACAATGTGTATATTTTTCATTCGTGTTGTTTCAGTTTACAAAAAATAAATGGTACTAAAAAATATTAAGTAGCCTCTGTGTCTATCTTCTACTTTTATATCAGTTGCTCTATACATATTCCAGAAGGAAATTAAAACTAAAAGTGAATCACTTTGAGTACACTTTGTTTACTGAAATACAATAGAATATCACAATCAAATCTATATCATGTGATTTTACTTTGTACTATATTTACTTTGGAATAAGTATCAATTTAGTTTGAGTAAACTCAGAGATATTTATATGTGGTGTACTTACCTGATCTACATATTTACCAACACAAAAGTATACGACGTGTTAGTTAATAATATGGGTATGAAAAATGTACATAATATTCTAGAATGAAAACATGAAAAAGTCAAGTAGTTATTGTACTATATAAACAATCGAGTTTCAAGTTTTGATGACAATATTATGATAAAGATATACAATATACATACATTTTAGTAATTTTACCAACGAAATGTTCTCGAACCTCTCAAATGAATTGTATCATGTATCGTATACATCGAAAATGAAAGATAACTACAATCTACAATGTACTGGGATATATTTTAATATGCTGTATTATGATGTGCACATAATGTTTACTGTTTACTTAATTTTATCAATTTCTTTTGTATTTGGTCATCCTTCAGTCTCTCCTACTTACATTTCACTGAACCTTGCCTATAAGAAACATGTGACATGAAATGTGTAATATAAACGAACAAAACTTTTTGTCATAATATATAGCTCAATATGTTGTGTACAATTATTATTTTTTTAAAATGTTGTTTTTGAAATCTACTGTATGGAAATAATCTAATCTATCAAATACAGACAGTACTTCAGCACAACATTTTACTACAAGCAGACTCAAGTCTTTACTCTCATGTACCGAGACTGTATAAAGTATAAACACATTGTTAAATACAGTGTGTGTGGTATTTTCTGAAATTTGCGTATCAATATAAAAATATATCTGAAGAGATATCCTTGTCACTGACCGCGACGATTCCCCACGAGTTTTGAATCACCAAAAAAAAAAATTTTTGTCGGTTGTCGGCAGTGTTGTAAAGGCTACTGGCTTCGGCTTAGGCTTTGACTTAGACTTAGGCTTCCGAAGCCTAAGCCAAATGGTAGCCTAAGTCACAAATTGAGTTTGGCTTAGAAGCCAAATGTAGCCTAAGTCAAATACGTCATTTGGCTTCGAAACTAAATGGTAGCCTAAGTCAAAATTCGAGTTTGGCTTCGAAGCTAAATGGTAGCCTAAGTCAAAATTCGAGTTTGGCTTAAAAGCCAAATGTAGCCTAAGTCAAACTCGAAAAGAGCTGAATCTAAAGCTATAAACTTTAGATACTATGACTTGGGCGCTCATCGTCAAGAGTCAAGAATGACTAATTCTTATCCACTGTATAAATGTAAAGATACATTTTCCATTTCTGGTTCTAAAAATGCGAATATTATTTCATCATGATTAATGATTAATGATTACTAATACTAGAATTTTGATTCTGAATCCATCTTTTGGATAATGTATTATGAATTTCTGAAAAAATCATTGTAAAAAAATTAACCAAAAACAATAATTTCGAAAGAGTTGACAATCCTAAAACATTTATTATTATAATTTTTTGTATTCCTAAATTACATTTTCGAAGGAAAAAAATTGTAGGGAACTTTCGAGTATTCAAGAATATATACAAAACCATTTTTGCAGTGCTCAATATTCCTTTACTGTAAAGTGTTTTGTATTAAAATGATAGTCACCACCCAAATTTAGTGTTTTATGGGTAAATTTTGTATTTTATGGGCAAAATTGGTATTTTATGGGCAAATTTTGTTTTTTCTTGGTAAAATTGGTATTTTATGGGCAAATTTTGTATTTTCTTGGTAAAATTGGTATTTTATGGGCAAATTTTGTATTTTCTTGGTAAAATTGGTATTTTTTTGGTAAAACTGGTATTTTTTGGTAAAATTGGTATTTTTTGGGTAAAATTGGTTTTTTCTTGGTAAAATTGGCATTTTATTGGTAAAATTGGTATTTTCTTGGTAAAATTGGTATTTTATGGGCGAATTTTGTATTTTATGGGCAAATTTTGTATTTTCTTGGTAAAATTGGTATTTTCTTGGGAAATTTGGGAAATTTTAACCTTTTTTCAACTTTTTTCAACTGTAGAGTTTATCTTCAAAAGTACCTTTTGGACATAGAATTTTTCGATTTTGCAATAGTGTTGTTGTGTTGTTTAGTGTGTAACAACACTATTGCAAAATCGAAAAGTTCTATGTCCAAAAGGTACTTTTGAAGATAAACTCTTCAACTACATTCAACTTTTTTCAACTACATTCAACTTTTTTCAACTACATCAACTTTTTAAACTATAGAATCTCTTTTCTAACAACAATCAGCTATTCACATGTCGACGGTATAAAATCAAACAATATTATCTGCCGAATGTTTTATAACTAAATTCAACTATGTCGATATGGAGTCCTTTAAAACTAGAATCTATTGCTTTACATTAATGACATTCTTTGTGAAGATTTCTTTCTAGCTAGAATCTACTGTGTGAAATTATTTAAATTAATAAAGTTGTAACTGCAAAAATTTCGATCGAAATCCGCATCAACCTGTTTGTTGCCGTGGGTCTACCTCTCAATAATAATAAATAATAATAATATATTCGGTAGTGTGGATATTGTACATGTATGTATCTAATCTCACCCCGATCCAGGATAGAACAAGGGAAATAAAATACGAGCAAGGGAAATAAAATACGAGTTACTTTGTTGTGTGTTGCATGAAAGAAAAGTTATCGAGTTTCAGTTTTATTGGCATTGTTAATTGATAACAATTCATATGTTTACTTATTATTATCGTCATTTGAGAGGGGAGAGGGAGGATCTTTGAGATTTATATTTAGTCATTGGAACAAACATGGTTAATTATGTTAAATTAATCAGTTTTTGGCGGAGCTATTCAATAAAACGCTTTAAGAAATTTTGAAACGTGAATGTTTTCGGAGTTGATACGCTAAGGGAAGCACGAATTAAATCAAAATATTTTCCTAATGATTAAGAGGTAGAAGTAGCACCAGTGCCCTCCCAATACTTACTTGTTACTTGGAAAAACCGCTCGCAAGCAACTTGGTTTACTTACTTGTGAATTCAGTAAGCAACAAGCAAAACGTATTTTTTGTGTATGCAAGAAAGTAACAAGTAAGCAAAAACAATTCAGGCAAATTGTTTTTGTTAGTACAATGCCTTCAGTCTTAAGACCAGAGTTCGAATCTAAGCAGAGACGTTTTGAAAAACGCGATTTTTTTTTCAAATTTTCGGACTTAGTTTACTTTTTTGACATATTTCTTTATTTCAGGCGGCCCAAATATTAACTTAAGTCTTTTTCTTCAGTCTAAAAAGCATGCCGTGTTTTTAGGACTTGTAGCCTGTCATGATATGCTTTTTATATGAAGTATAAATTGGAAACTGGAAATAGAAGTAAAATTAAAACACTAAAAACACTTAAGTGTTTTACAAGCTCAGTTGACCTCCATTAGCAATTGAAAACTATCGAAGATGGTGTAAAACAACGCCAATTTTATAGAATTTAGGCTTGCATCATGGAGTAGGTTCAATATCATGCAAAAACTGATGTCTAACGAATTCATGAAAATATTATCAAAAATGTATGTATTTTACACAACTTTATGTTGAATTTTAGCAGAAAAGCTACTTTTTTTGAATTAAATATTGCAGTTTTTGCGAATTTTGTCGCACATATTTGGGTCTACTGGATTTAGTTGAAAATGTTTGAATTTAATTGAAATTGTTTGAATTTGGTTGAAAATATTCAATTTTTAATAAGCATATTCGACTTGTTCCAAAAATATTCAATTTTTAATAAGCATATTCGACTTGTTCCAAAAATATTCAATTTTTAATAAGCATATTCGACTTGTTCCAAAAATATTCAATTTTTAATAAGCATATTCGACTTGTTCCAAAAATATTCAATTTTTAATAAGCATATTCGACTTGTTCCAAAAATATTCAATTTTTAATAAGCATATTCGACTTGTTCCAAAAATATTCAATTTTTAATAAGCATATTCGACTTGTT
>JAQGBH010005874.1:0-13473 GCA_034698265.1 Sminthurinus aureus | reverse complement strand
CATTTACGCTAAGTCGATTAGTGTCCAATCTTAGTGACAGCTAAAACAATTTCCGTCACAATTGGCTTCACAGCTCTACTTTCCACTTTATCCATTCTGTATTCCACACTTTCTCCTGGTCTTCTTTTTCTCTTTTGTCGTCTTTGCCTTTCTGTCTTTGAAATTGAGAATCGCGAGGATCAGGTTCAGATTCGTATTCTTATTCTTATTGGTTTTTTTGTAAAGATATATACAAGATTCACTATGTACTATGTATATATCTTGATATGTAGAGCATGGAGCAAAGCGGAAAAGTACTTGACACTACGTTTTTCGGTTTCTCTTCTTCGTTTCCACTGTTGATTTGAATTTCAACTGTTGAATTGTCCGAAATGGGAAATGGAAATGGTGAATGGTATTCCGTAATTTTATTTATATTGTGTGCAGTAAAAGGCAAATGTGTGACGGATTCCGGTGATTGAGCAATGGAGCAATGGAACATTAAGTACTGAGCATTGAGCATGGAAGAGAATTATAAAGAAAGTTGACCCGAATGACGAGCGCTTTCTAATTTGTTTCTCAGTTGCTCATTCAATTCAGAATTCAGAATCCAGAGAAGAGCACATCAGATGCTAAACATTAAACATTCAACAATTTGGAATTTGCAATCTGATGATCGGCACTTCTAGATTCTAGTTTCCAGGCAGGACAATGTACAACGTACAAAATGTACAAACTATGACACTAAAGCTGTAATATTTGACTCCACTCGGATGTTGAATCTAGAATCTAAAATCTTGAGCCTCGGATTTTCATTTCCGGCTCTTTGATGCTCCACATTTCAAATTGCTTCATTGGTACTCCTTTCATTCACTCATGATGACTGAAGGAGACACAAGACAGGAGAATAGGAGAAAGGAGAATCAAATGAGGGGTTTTGATGAGAAATTCTCTCTTTTTGAATTCCAAAAGAACCACCAACTACGAACGGAGAGAGGCAAGAACATACTTTGTAATACTAATAAGAAATAGTGAATAGTGAAAAGGAGGAATAAAGCAGAGTGAAGAGGATAAGAGATTACTCAAATTCCACAGAACATTGAATGCTCAATGTTGAATGTTGAAATAGAGAGCCCGTATAATTTTGAAAATGAACCACACACACAGCTACGAGCTGGAGAACAGAGAATAAAGATAAACAGGGACAGAATGTAGAAAATACACAAAAGCTCCTTCTAAACTCTAATTCAACATTTCAACATTCAAAAAGTTTACTTGGAGGATAAATGGTGACTGTTGACTGGGTGCCGTTTATCACCCAGTGTCTAGATTCTAGGTTCTTGATCTGTAAAGCTCCTGATGCTCCGGTACAAAATACAAATAGTGGCAATGCGGGAAGGAAGGTTTCATCCAAGCTCCTAGATTCAACCTGCTGATAATTATTATTTTCGCCCAAGTAGAACTTCAGACTTCAGGTCTGAAGAATCTAGAATCTAGCATACAGAAACTGGGCAAAATAAGGTATAATAAACGTGTACTTATTATCGAGTATAATAAAAAGGCTCATTAGCACCAAAGAAAAACAAATATGCTCTGAATTTACGCTAAAATGTTAGAATCTAGAGTCTAGAAACTAAAATCTAGAATTCATGTGCAATAAAAAAAATTGGAACGGTCTGTGATTCATGATAATTTGCAAATGTCAATTTGACTTGAATCTCGCATCTTGAATCTTGAAGCCTGAAGCTGAATCAACATTTGTCCAATTTATCAGAGGGAACAACAATGTTTTCACTGTTTTGCGTTTTAATTTATATTATGTGTTTGAGTTTGGGTTCGGATTCGGAATGGGATTCGTGTGTTTTCGATCTACAATCTACATGATTCCTTTGTGTATTCTTCCTTTGTCATTCCCCATCAGCATCGGATCGGCACTGGCATCGTGGGTCATGGACTATTGAGGATTGAGGATTGAGATTACATTGAGGATTTGCATGTATGTATATAAATGAGGAGGAAAGAGAAGAGAAAATAGAGAGAAATAATTGAGATTTGAACTGGAGGAGAAGTGGAAAGAATGGTTTGACATTAGTTTTGGGTCATTAAGACTCATGACAACACACGCTTATGTGAAATGCTTTGAGCTTTGAAATAATAGACAATATGCGTAGTAATGATTTTATGCCACACAGTCTACAGTCTATCATCATGAATGATGAATCAGGAATGATGAACGTTCATCTCGCCTAAGCAATGCCTATGAATTAGAATGTCAAGTGCGCATGTCAAATGTCAAATCATATCAAATATCAAGTATCAAGTGTGAGTGTTCTGATAACTGTTTCAATTTTCGAGTTGTGTCCGCTACAGGCTACAGGCTACAGCAAATACATTTAAAGTGAATAATAAACGAGAGATGGATGAAGAAGTTGTAGCCCCACGTTCATATTTATAATTTATATGTTGTGTATTGTAGATTGTACATGGAAAAATTCAAAAAGTGTGCATATGTTTTCATTTGTTGTTAGTTTCGTGTATACGTGAGATGCATAATGAATAATGAATAATGAATAAAAACGATCAAGGATAAACGATGCATGGAGAGTGGAAAATGGAGAGCAAAAGACTTAAAGATTGTACAGTGTACACACATGTAGAATTTATAGAATGCAGAATGTATAGAATGTGCATGTGTGGAATATGGAAGAGTGAACACAGAATGAGAATGGGAAAACGTATAATAATGCAGTTTTACTACGTTTCAGTTTGTATATTCCGTTTTCCGCTTTCCGTATTCAATATGTATCAAGTTTCAAGTATCAAAGAAACAATATGTTTTGTGTCGTACTTTCTACCGCATAATGGTTTAAATACTTGTTTTCCTTTTCCTCTCCGCTTCTCAGTTCAGCTCAACTCGAGTCGAGTCTAGAGTCTCGAGTCTCGAGTCAATTCAACTCAGCTCAAGTCATGACTTGGTTGTTCAAGATTCAAGAGTGAAAAGGAGTGACGAGCATACGTCTGTCTGTGATACTAGAAACTAGAAACTAGTGTGTTCTCTCCTTTTTCTTGTGTATTGTGTATGTCTGGATCTAGAATCTAGATGTGGATCTGGGTATGGTCATGGAAACGAGTACCAAATCTAGTCTAGGGTCTAGGATCTATAGAATCTAGAATCTAGAATCCAGAATCCAGAGCTGTTTTCAGTTCCTCTTTCTTTTACTATAGTCTGTAGTGTACTGTACTGTTGCCTCTAAATCCAACTCCAACTCTAGCTCTAACCCAAGCCAAACGAAACCATATTCCAAGTGTAGAAAGTAGAACTCAAAGTCAAACCAACCCATTCCGATTCAAGGATATGATACGAGTTGAGTTTGAGTTTGAGTTGAAAAAGGAGTAGCATATAATAATAATACATGGATGAAATATACAGAGTACAGACAGAGAGAGCAAGAGAGAGAGAGAGAGCAAGACACGCACATACCTACATATTTTAATATCTGCAGACGGAATACGGAATCTGCCTCTGTATTCTGTACTCTGTATTGTGTATATAAGTAGGAAGATAGACGGAGTATTATTCAAGGAGCGAGTAGATAACATAAACACGTCTGGTTTCCAACCAACTACTTTTACTATTGCTACTAGCTTCTCTTCTCTTCTGTACAATTCTGTAGTCTGTGCTGCTGATACTACTACCCTACACTACAAACTACACACTCCACACACTAAACAGAATGTAGAGTCTAGAATCTAGTATTCTAGTTTTCTAGTTCTAGCGAGGAAAGCGAGGCAGCTAGCGATTCTATTCGCAAGTTACTCACTGCTGTACGACGGTGGTTGTGCGATGTGCGAGTATATGGTTTATAGCCGTTGCCATTCTACGTCGCCTCTCTCCCTCTTTCTCACAGGAACAGACAGAGAGAAAAGGAAAAGAGAGCGAGAAAAAGAGTACAGCAACTCTCTCTCGCTGTTTTTGATTCTGGTTCTAGTTCTAGTTCTAGTACGAGTTGGAGTTCTAGCTCTAGCTTTCCATAACTCTCTTATCTACGTAAACTAGGAAACTAGGAGCGAGTTGGAGTATTCAGTTTTTCCTGAGTTGCCACCACCACCACCACCACGGCTGCCACTGCTCCTCCGTCATAATCCCTATCCATGCTTGCATTTACACTAAATATTTACGATCTTATCTCCTTCTTCTTCTTCTTCTGCTTCAAACTAAAACTATAACTATCATACCGTACCAAACGGAACATATACAAACAGTTTGTGCTACGGGAGGAAAAAAGCCATATGTAACATTTATAGCTGAGCAAGAAAACCGAAAACAGAAAACAGACCAAAGAGAAGTGAGAGAAGTGAGAAAACAAAAAAATACCGAGACTTGGAAAAGGAGTGAAAAGATAAGATAAACCAGTGTAACATTGTACGTGTGTTGTGTTGACTAACTCCTGGTTTCTGTTCTATCGTGTGGAATTTTATATTATTGTGTATCTTTACCGTTTACTTTTTACCAAGTAAAGTCAAAAGTCCAAAGTGGAAAAAAATACAGTAGGTGCACTCTATTTTTTATGCAGTTTTTACTCAATTTTTCTTCTTCTTCTTTCACTATTCGACGGAGCGATTATGGATTGTTAGTATTATTATTATTATTACGATAACGGTAAAACCAGCTGCATTCAAGTCAAAAGCTAAAGTTATCACTTAAAAATAATTATTTTAAAGACAGTGTACAGTGATTTTCAATAGAATAGTTTTTGAAATGAATGGAAAGAAAATCCAGTTAAAATGACGGATGATCCACAATGTGCAAGATTTAATAATATCCAAGTGGTTACAATATAAAAAATACGGAAAATATTATGTGAATGAAGAATGAAGCAAAGTGAAATACAGAATAGAGGATAAATAGAGAGTGAGAGTATTTCTATTATACATGATGCATTATGTATATTGTATGTGTAGTGCGTATTGCACTGCACTGGATACTGCATTGTGAAATAGGAGGATCGATTGTGATTTAGCAGAGTTCATTTCCTATTTTACTGTTGGTGGATGGTGGAGAAAGTCAAGTCAAGTCAAGTCAAATCTATAGAGACTAGAAACTAGAGAGCAGAAAATATACACAAAACGAGTCGACCTCAGTCTTCATTCTGCATTCTCCATTCGTGGATTGAGAATTGAGAATTCATTCATTCAGTCAAGTCAAGTCAAGACGAAAAAGGAAGGACGAATGTGTTGAATGTTGAATAATAAGAGTTGCTTTAAAATGCAAATGTGTTTTATACATACTGTATACTGTATACTGGATACACATAATATATTACGGCTGATTGAGAGAATCCAGCGAGGAACGAGCAAGTAGGAACGACGTTATCTGTATTATACGGTCCGTCGGCTCCGATTTGCATTTGCATTATTGATTGGGGAACAAACATTGAACATTGAACAGTGAATGGTGAACGGTGAATAGTGAACAGTGGAAATGTACGTTGGAGTCTAATTCAAATTGATTACTTTCTCCTTCCTCCAATCCAAAAGTCCAGTCCATTCTCCAGTTCCAGTTTCAGTTCCAGAGTCCAGTGTGAAAATATTGGGATATTGGAATATTGCTGGGTGAATTTCTCCCGCCTTTTCTATTCTAGGTTTTCACAAGTTTATTTTGATTTGTTGAAAAAAGGCAAGCATTAATTTTGTGGTCAGTGAATTATAGATTATAGATACAGGAGAAAGTATTTATCATCACTTTTGTCATATAAAATACTAGTTTTTTATTCATTTGGGAAATTTGTATGAATAAATAAAGTGCTTCATATGTACGAAATGTGAAATGTGAAACTACATGTTTTTGAAATATTATGTGTATTTTGTATTTTGATCGATATAGTGAAATGTGTAGTGTTGCTTATTCAATATTCAATTGAATGTGGATCAAAGCAGTTGAGTATTGAGTGATTCTCATTGTGAATTGTGAATGCTTGTGATCTCATTGTTCTCGAATTATAAACAAAAGGGAAATCAACAAAAATACAAATATAAACAACAACTAAAACTACATTGTCATCGGAAACGATGTAAAGCTCAAAGGTGTGTACAATTTATTTTATATTCTCTCTGTTTAATTTATAATACATGACATAATATTAGGATGTAATATAGTTAAATGCACTGGGAATTCGTCATCTAAACTGTACATTTTATATTATATTGTGGAGTATGGAGTATGGAGCATAGTACAACGGAAGGAGTAACAATGGAAATGATAATTTTAGATGGTATTTTGTATTTGGTATGCAGAAATTATGCAGGAATTTCCAATTAACTTTGGGCCTCGGGTATCTGCGGACTGTGGATTGTGGATGGGGGTTTTATAATTAAAACCAAAGCTTAGACTATGTCTTGATGTTGATATTTGATATTATGATCATAAGGTCAAAATTTCTATAACATAATAATAATTATTATTATTATTACATTGAAGGAAGAAGGAAGAAAACATGTAATATTATTAGCTGTAAATTATACAGAATCAAGTGTCTTGATTCTTGAGCCTGGAGTCTGGAGTCTGGAGAAAATATGTACATGATGAATTGTCAACAAAAATTCTAATTCACATCTTGTGTCCTGTGGTGTGGAAATTTAATTTAGAGCTGTTACAATATTTTGCTTTCTAATAATAATAAACTGGAATTCTAATGATGATGATTATTATTATTATTTCCTGTTGGTTGAATTGACAATCAACGTTGATGATTCCAATTTTTGAGGTTCATAGTATAGTATGATCCATGAACCACGAACGCTAAATATTGTAGGTTGTGCATTGTGCATGCTCGAGGAGTTCGGAACAATATCTGTTCATTTCTGGACTTGTCACAATTCAATTTGATAATGAGTAATGAATTGCGGGTGGTGAAAGTCCGTTGACATTCGACATTTGATATTTTGACTTGATGCCGAATCCGGAATTGTGTTCAATGCTCAATGCTCAACGCTCAGTGAGGGGTGAAATGTAGAATGAAATGTTTATCCATTCGACACTTGAGACTCGAAACTCGAAACTCGAGCACTTGAGAAAATAATATATTATTATATTATTATTTCTTGTTGTGAAAGTGAACCAGAAAATACTTGAGTTGGTTTCTGAAACTTCAAAAGAAAATAATTGAAATAATATTATAATTATTATAATTATTCTATTTTGGATAATGTTAAAAATTGAATGACAAAAGTGTGTTTATTAATTGTTCATTTTATGCATGATTTATTATTTAGTAGCAAAAAATACGTATTGAGTATCGAGTATTGAGTATTCAATTATGAATCATTGAATCATGGACTCATCTTTTATTATGTTACGACATCTAATATCTAATAATAAGAATAGGAATAAGAATATGATGAATGATATACAGAAATAATTTTGGTCTGAGAAGTTTATTCTTTGGAGTTGGGAGTTTGGACTTCATTTTTTTTATCCGACATGCAATATTATTTTTCATGAGATTTGGTGAGTTGATAAAGTATGACACGATATTGGTCGAGGTAGGATATTGATAGTTGATAGCCGTAGTGGTAGTGGAAGTGGATAGATATTTTATAGAGAATGAAGTGCAAGTTGAGATGGAAGATATTAGATACTAGATAAAGACAGAACATAGATTGTGGATTGTGGATGGAAATAGTAATCATCTGAGTTTTGATCTCTGTATTAGTTGTGAGTTGTGCAATGTAGAATCTACAGCGAATACAGACTTGCGTGTTTCCTTCCAGTGTGGTCCAGAACCCAGAGTCTAGAATCCAGAATCCAGAGTTTTGTTGACTAAGAGTGGGAAATTGATTGTATGGGAGAATGGGAAAATGTAAAGAAAAGTGATGGGAAACTGCATCTGAGAAGAACCAGGGCCAGAGCTAGAGTCATAAGAAGCATGAAGCTCGGATGCTCACATCAAGAGTTGAATAGGCTGACGTAATTGGACTCTGTGAGACTCCGTCATGTCCACTTCAATTGCAATTCCAAAGTTCCCATCTCCCGTATTCTTCTTCTTCTTGAGCCTTGAGACTTGAATCTTGAGTCTGGAGTCTGAAGTCTCAAGACTTGAGTGTTGAGTATGTATCTCTCCCGCTCTTCACTCTTCACTCTTCAAGTACATACAATATACAACATACAAAATACAATACACGGAACTTTCTCCCACTTCTTGGTTCTTGGTGAATTTCTTCTTCTTGTTCTAGTTCTTGTATCTAGAACCTAGATACTTGTCTAGTTTTCATTCTTCAGCTTCCCACTGCTACGCCTTGTCTCCTTGTCTATGTACATTGTTCACTTTCCCCACAGTTATTTTCAGCCTATTACCCATCATCATCCATCCATTATCTAACATTCGACATTGGACATTCAACCAACAGACCAAGTGAACTCTTCAAGCTTTCAGGCCTTCAAGCTATGGAGTATAGAGTGGGAAAGTTAGATGGTGGAAAAGTGAACAGACGGGTCACTGGGAAAGTGGGTTTGCCCGTCACCCGTGTCATAGTCATAGTTGTAATCGTAATCTTAACAGTCGTAATCATAGTAATATAAGTAGAGGAACATAAAACTATGTCAAAAATGGCTGCATCAGCATGATCGTTATAATTACTATTTCCCTTTGTCATGGATCATGGACAGAGAGAGACATAGATGGAAATGGAAATGGACGTGCTCATCGCCAAAAGTGATATCCCTATATCTTGTTTCAAATTGTATAGGAAATATCCACATTCTACATTTGACATTGACATTTTTGACAGTGAGTATGGCCTAAAGTGGAATCAACCATAAAGTGCAAGCTCCTTTTCCTTTTGCCATCTTCTTCCGTTGAAAATCAAAATCAAAATCCAACGGGAGCTGGAGAAGGAAAAAGAGAAACAGAGTACGAGCGAGAGAGAGAGAGCTGTACGAGTACGAGTAACGGTGATGGGCGATGGAGATCCGATCGATTTAGATTATTCCTGTAGGTGAACCCTTAAGCCACAATAACGATGACGGTAATGGGAATTTTTCCTCCGAGAGAGCAACAGAGAGAGAGAAAGTTAGTAAAAGTGTGATACATGGATGTTTCTATCCACTACCTTCGTGTACAGTGTACAATGTACACAGTATCTCTAGATTCTAGGTTCTGGAGTCTGGATTCTGGATTCTAGATGTAGATATGAGATGAGAGCGGATCATCCTGTTGTTATCTATTATCTGTACAATGTATCTTGTATCTTGAGTATTTTGTCTACCGTCTACAGTACCATGAAAAGAGAAAGTGGGAGAGAAATATATCTACATTTATTTTTATATTCATATTTATATCTATAGTATACTGCCAGTAGCCAAGAGTTTGTCCCTCTTGTACAATTTTATTTATCTTTATTATTTCACCATCACCGTCACTATCGCCCGTAGTACAGTGTACAGTGCAATACAGTAGCTGCATCATGATAATATATCAAATATAAAATATAAAACATGTATAAATATGAAATATGAGGAGAGAGAAGAGAGAAGAATCGAATTAGATAATATTATAACAAAATGTAGTTATGAAATGATACATGATATATTGTAGAACTAAGAAATATGTTGTATCTCGCTTTATCCCCATCTCTTCCTCTCCTTCTGTTTGTGTTCTTCTTGTATAAATGATGTGTACTGTGTTGTATGCTGGATTTTCTATATATTTCACAGAGAATGAGAAATGGAACTTTTTAGGATGTCAGGTGAAGAATGGGTGCTTTTAGGAGAAAAATTGATTTTATTTCTCTCATTTTCCGTATCCTGTATACTGTATCCAGTCTACGTGTATAATGTACAATGTACGCTGTACAGACTGTACAGTACAGTGTATGAGTACGGACATGCTAAATACTAAATACTTTTTTATGTACAGTACACAACACACAATACAGTACAATTTTCAATGTACTTTCTTCATGCTACAATATACAATCAACCGTTGCTTTGTCCTCGTTTATTATACATACTACATACCGTTTATTCTGACACATGTATTATGCACGTGTATACAGTATACAGCACATTGGACATTGGACATTTTGTCCCTCTGCACGCACACCATTCACCATTTACCATTTACCTAAAATGAGAGTATTAACAGTCTCCATTTTGGTACAATGTACAGTGTACAGTGTAAATTGTACATTGGTTGTAGTCCACTTGAAATGTGATGGCTGATCCACTTGAAAGTACGGAGAGAAAATGTAGTCTGTAGTCGTTTAGTCATAACTCTTAGAGTTGAACGAACAGGCAAAATCGAATGCCAAGAGACTATGAAGAATGTGTAGTAAAATATATCATAATCTGGACTGTCGATACTCGATACAATAATATATTTGACATTCACTTTAAATCCTTTCCCGTCGATTTTTTGTTACATCACCTCTTACCTGTGAGTAGTAGTAGTAAAATATCCTAACACTTTCACCTATTACTTACAAGCATAATGGAAGTGATAATGAAGAAGAAAAAGGACAGTACAATTGGAACAGAAAATCGAACCTGCAAGTGAAAATTTTCAACTGTTTCTATTTTCTATAATCTATGATACATTCAAAATTCGCAATGTTTTGTCTTCATTTGTTTCACTTACTACCGTCATGTTTCATGGTTCTGAAAAATGAAAATATAGGGAATTTTACGAGTGACGCAAACTCTTGCCCAATGTCAAATCATTCCTTGTTTCTTGTTTTTATTATTGTTATTATTGCAAGGATTTCCGTTGCGGTTTCTCTATATATGAAAACCAAAATCAGAAAATTACACAAGACACAAGAGAGCTTGGAAGCTTGGAGAACAGAGCATAATATTTGGATATACAGTATACAGTAGAGTACAGAGAAGAGAGAAAAGTTAACCTGTGATTTTTGATTAAACTATGAACTATACTAAATACTAAACACGTGGGATTCTAATGGGAACAAATCAAAATCAAAGTAGAAAGTAAAGGAAACTTTGTGCTTGATATTTTGTAGTTTGTATTTTGTATTGTAGTCTGTCAAGGCATAAATAATACCACAAAGGAAAGGAACGTGGACCGTGTTATTATTTGTACATAACTAAATTGTAAATTGTGATCGTAAATCGTAACTTCAATAGGTGTTTTATCTTAATAATAATCATTATGTAGTTTTCCGGTTTCCTTTGCTCTAGATTCTAGAATTGGACTTAGATTTGGAGTTGGAGGATTTGTTATATGTGTAATTCTCTCCTTTTACTTTTTTACCTTTTTACCAAGGATTCAAAGACTCAAAGATTCAAAGGAATGAGAAAGAAAAAGTTGAACATTTTCCGTGCATAAGGTACATGTTACAATTTACAATATTACATGTAGAATGGAGTTGAGTTGAATAAATCTATAATCTATACAATGTACAATATGCAATATGCATGCTCTATCGTCTGCTGTACTATACAACTTTTGTACCCATTTTTCTGTTCTATGTAAGAATATGTAAGAATGCGGAATGCCTCCAATGTAGTTTATAGTTTATACGAAGAGTGATTCGTAAGGAAATGAATAGAGTGGAACTTTAGTTTATCTGTAAAGAAAATATGGATTTATGAATACATGCACGTCTATCCGTTAGTCATATACATATACATTGTATGTGTTATGGGTTATGTGCATGTCATGTCAAGAAAGCACTTTTTGCTTTGATATCCGAATATACCAATATACCAATATCCGAATTCTGGTATTCTAGAATTCTACTATTGTGTGCAAAAGAGAAAGAGAGAGAGAGAAAACTTTTCCGGAACTCGAATTGAATGATATCATTTTCTATAAATGTCAAATGGAAATTCAGAAGAGACTGTTCATAAACTTTGAGCCTTTCTCTTTACCTCTTTTGCTCTTTCACTATATATATGGCTTTTCCCTTTCTCTTTCTTTCTCTGTCTCTCGCTGCCTTTCTCTGACTTTCTCCTCACTCTAAATCACGTGGAATTAACTCAATGTCGACTCAATATCTTTCCTTGGATTCGTCTTTTTTCTTGCTCCCTTTGTTTAGGTCTACATGTAATAGAGTACTAGGGTCTAGAGAACATGTGTATGTATATTGTATATCAACTCCTTTCCCTTCTTTCCCTCAATCTTTACTTTCTCTTTCCTTCTGAGTGAGAGTTTGAGTCAGAGGTTTGGTTTTGGTTTTGGTTCTAGTCCATTCTAGTCTCGTCTCTTCTCTTCTAGTCTGGGTCTTTGGAAAATGTCGATGTCGAATGTCAAATGGCAGTGGCAACAAACAAAAGGCGAAAGACATGATAGTCGATGGAAGGAATCAGAAAGTGAGTGCGTGTATTCTTGAGTCTTGAGGCTTTAGTCTTGAGGAAAGCTTTGCTTTCGAAAGGAAAGTCAAAGTCAAAGCCAAAGTCAACTGGAAGATGGAAAACGGAAAATGGTGGATGGAAGATGGGTGAAAGAAGGAAAAGTTTATTGAATTCACAATTATTTTTATTGCTCTTCGTGATACAAAAGCAGAAAGTCAGTGGAAAGTAGGAAATACAAATACAAAGCTTATAAAGCTTGTTTCCAAAGTGGAGTATCGAATATCGAATTGTGGATTATATTAGAAGTTGGAAGTTGCAAGCTTCATACTCGGTGCTCCAAAGCTCCAAACTCCAAGCTCGAAACTCCTATGAGTTTCTGGCTTCTGGCTTGCAGCTACTATCACGTTTATTGGGAATTGGGAATCCATCCAAAAGACAAAAGGCAAGGAAAACGCTCTTCTGTTTTCTGTTGAGAAGAGCTCAAGACCCGAGACTAGAGACTCAAGACTCGAGAGATGTTCAATGCTCAATGCTCAATGCTGTTCAATCTCTTTAGTAATAATAGTAATATTGATCGTCAAGGAGATTCAATGTAAAGAAAGAAAGAAAGAAAGAAAATATTGCAAAGAATCTATTCCTCCCCGGTAGCATCTTTAGCATCGTATGGCTTGCCATGGTTTGGTTTGGTTTGGGTTGGTTTGGGTAATAACAATATAAGGTAATTATTATTATTATTATTGTAGGATATGGAGGATGTACAATGTACATTGGACAATCTGCATTTTGCAGTCTGGATTCGACAACTGGTAGAATCGATTTAGTCTCGGTCTCAATTGACGACGCTCGAAGTCTTGATTCTCGATTCTCGATTCTGGGTTCCCAACAGATGGAAAAGTCCTGTTTCTTTTCAAGACAGCCAAGAACTCGGATTTTGATTTTGGAACTTCTTTTTACAGGACACTTTCCCAAGTTTCATGTTGTATTATGCAAATTATGATATGCAATACTTAAATTTTGTAGGCCAATACCACAATCCGCAATTCAAGTCAATCCATATTGTTGAAAGTCGACAGTCGGCAGTTGGCATATTCCGATTTCCAATGTTATATTAAAATAAACAATGGTACAGGAGTACCTAAAGAGGGAGCGAGCCACAATAAACGAGGAATTACAATATTATACTG
>JAQGBH010005873.1:0-13477 GCA_034698265.1 Sminthurinus aureus | reverse complement strand
ATGTAATATTCTGTGGGTCAAAATGTTATGGGTCACTTTGTAATGTTCTGTGGGTCACTTGTAATGTTTTGTGGGTCAAAAAGTATTTATTGCCGAAATCTAATAGCTTTTATTTTGGCTAATGAGATAGCTGTACTTATCAGTATACTAAAGCAAAGAAATATTGAGAGCTGACGTAGCGAATTCTTACATACGCATAAAAACATGAGTTGATTTTTGGGTACAAATAAGCGGTTGTGGAGAATGTCAAACGAAATGAGCAAAGATTTTTGATCATCAAATTTGGATTCTATAGACACGTCATGGGTCCCGTCATGTGACGGGCGTTTTTACTTGTCATACATATTTACTTCTGTAGAGCAACAATTCTGTTTGTGCGTGAGTGTCTAAAAAGTGACCGAAATAAAGGTCGAAGGTGAAAATTAACTACACAGTTAGATAGAGTACGTACCCTTTCCCTGTAACAGCACCCATGACCGAGGTCACTGGATGACCTTTAAGAGGATATACCGAGAGAGGTCACGTATTCACTTACATAGGTACATATGCTTATAAGGTATGTACATATATGCATACATATATGCATACAAATTATGTCAAAACTCACAGATCCCTTTGGTTACCACTTCCGTGGATCATTTTAATGAGAATGTGGAGGATGAATTAATTATTGGATAATCAAACATTGAACTGATTTATTGAGCTTAATTTGTTTGGCATGTTCTTGTGTCACTGTGAAATCACAAGAGTAGACGAGGAATAGTACATTGCTCAGAATTCAGAATTCATATTCTGAATTGAATGCAGGACATAAAATATCAACTTGTACATTGTACATTGTGCAGTTTAAGTAATGTTGTTCATATATCATAACTATTCTCGCTTACTGCATTATTTATTTATACATACCGTAAAAGACCAAATGGTAAGCCTGGTCTACTATGAGAAGCTGACTTACTACTTACTACACGAATCTCGTGTACATTATTATCCTTTTGGAAATTGAAAAATTCTTTCCCACCATTTTACAAAACAGTGACTTTCATTTTCCATTGTTCATTAAATTAGTTTCAAGGTTTAAAATCTCGTGTAGAAATTTAATGCCAGGCATTAAAAATCCAAAAAATTATATATTGGAATTTCCACCATAGAATTTCAACAAGAAATCCCCCAGTTGATGCCAGCAGGCCAAAGAGAAGTGAATAAAAGGTAGCTTTCAACAGCGAATCCTTAAACAAACTTCCACCATCTTTGTTACCACTTTTACTTTTTTTGTTACCATGGTGACGAGCTACAGCACCGTTGATATAATCCACTTCTGGTTGACCTAGAAAAAGAAACTTCCATCCCCGAATCGTCCTCTCATCCAACATTTGTTGGCGGAGATCCTTGTACATTTGAAATATTCCAGTACTCACCAAATCCTGGAAAACCTTCTTGAACAAATGACTCTTGGCCAGGGTAAATGTCCAGACTCTAGGATAGTGGAAAAATTCCTGATCGTTGAGGAAAAAGTCACGCTGGAAAATGGCGGGTAAAAGTTGTCCTTGAATCTTAACTTCGTCATCCACATAAGGAATTCCAACATGATCCCTACGGAAAATTTCTCTTGCACCCTTCGCCTCAAAAAATGGTGGCGTTTCAGTGGCACCGTCAAGTAAGAGCTTATGAGTTTTAATTGTCTGGGCAATTTCCACAGCGTTTGTATTTTCAAGGACTTCTCTCATGCCGCCGAGCATTTGAGTGTAAAAAATTTTGGTTGACTCGTGGATGAGGATGGAATAATTTTCCCGGAGGAGGGAGTTGAAGGGCTTTTTGCTCCCAAAAGTTTGTGGTACTACTCGAATACTTTCAAGAACTGAGAGATGAAACATGACTATGAAAAAGGAGGTTGCAATCCAGAGGGCGTGACAACCACTTAAAATTTTATAGTGGACCCTTTTCTCTAGAGATTTTCTGAGCTTCTCAAAAGAGGGCAGATCGATCACATGACCCAACAGGGGTGAAAGTACGATTTGAACAGTGTCCACTGTATTTAAACTGCGGTAGAGGAGCAGCTTAAGAGAGAACATGAGGATCAATAGTGTGATGCTGAGGGTAATCCACACGTTTTTCTGGAATGGAGCGACAAAATCATAGAAACATGAGGGAATGTCAAGGCGGGAATTTGTACTGTGCAGAATTTGAACTTTAAAGGAGCCGGTCACTAGATCAGCCGAGTATGTATTGTGAGAAACAATAATTTGGGATGAGGAAATATAGCCCAATTTACAGCATTCCTGAAAGTTTAAAATACCTAAAAAAAACAAAACCAAGTTTAATTTAAAATTAAATGTTGAAGGTAGATCAAAAATTAGTCGATGAAATTCAAAATTTCATTTTTTTTATATACTACGCATTTTTTACTATCAATATTTTATTCAATAGAGAGATGGGTAAATTTGACGTGACGTGAGGATTTACGTGAGATTTTTTAGGGAGGAGTTTAATGCTCACGTCGAGGAACGTGAGATCCGACGATCTCACGTAGCTCGACGTGAGATTCGTGGCGCGAACGTACTCTTTTGCATTGCAAGTTTGTCCGGGAAAAACTTGAAAATATTTTTTACCCAACTCTCCGCCCCTCGGTTTACGCGGAGAAACGTCAGATTTGAACCGATCTCACGTAAATTCTCACGTTACGTCCATTACCCAAGTGTCTAATGAACCTGGATGAGGAACGGGAATTGGTGTGAAATTGAAATGATCCGCCAAAACCAACACCATTCTAAACAATGGGACTGATTCATCGCGATATTTAGCAAGGCGGAAAATTTTCATGTTCTTTAATGTTTGAATCCATTTTTTCCATCCTCTTGGCAACAATACAGTTGAATACAGAACCGAAACTTTTGAAAGTTGAAAATTTTTATAATTATTTCCCAGCATTTTCAAAATTTTTCGGTAGTTTAAATCTTCATTTTCCCCCCATTTCATTTTCGTTATTGATGAAGACATCGAAGTTTGGCAAAATTTCCGCTGCTTGTCTTTTGAGCATTTCATTTGAATCTGTTCAATCTTTTGAATTTCAACCTGATTTTGATTTTGATTTTGATCCCTATGGATTTTCATTTGTGACCAAAGAATCAAAAAATTGGGCAAAATCATGCACTCGGAATATATTGTCGTGTACAATATTTTTGTCACTCCAAATTTAACAATTGCCAACAAAATATCATTAGTTTCATCTGCTTGTTTGTCTAGAGTAGAAATTCCGGCGGAAGTACTCAACTTTTTATCCTTGTTTTTCAGAAGAAATGGTTGGAGCAGCTCCAATTTCCCTGTAAGTACTTGAATGAGAACCTGAACATAGCAAATTTCCCTATGATGTCTCAAAAATTGTCTGCCTCTTTGAACTTTAGTGTAATCCTCATATATTTGCATTGATGCCTCAAATTTTGGTAGTATTCGACTTGCCAGTTCCTCTAAAATTGAGGATTCTAGCCTGCTGTTTAATTGTGCATTGAATTGTCGATATGGATTTCGATCTTCCTCGCCCAAAATTATAATAAACTGGCAGGTACTTAAAGGCTTCAACAAGGTTTCCAAGTCTGTCCTATGAGTTTTAGCGGAAACACGAATTGTGAAAAATATTATCAAAATTGTCAAAAAGAGCATGTTGACTTGATCGAAAAATAAGGCAGAGCCTGCAACTGTGTGGATTCTCAGTTATACAAGCTCGGATCTATTTTTCCTTTTTTTTCTACTAACTTTTTACACAACTTAAACGTGTTTTAGGATCAGCTATGGTATTTCCTGTCCCGGTATGAAATCAACGTGTGTTATTGACCCAAACCTGTGAACTATGAAATAATATCGAATTGAACTGAACTAATATTTGATGGCGCGTGTAATCCAGATGAAAAATGAAAAACGGGTCAATCAAACTTAAAAGCTATTGCCTGAGAATATTTTACTGCTTATATTGTGCTCAAACTTTTACATGAAAATAAAACGCCGTACATTTATTATTTACTGGATTAAAAGTGTTAGGAAAATGACCAATGAATTAAATTAAAACATGTGCGATCATCATGCGATTTTTCCATGCCAGCTGAATCAAAAATCAATACAGAATACAAAAGACTGTAAAAAAGGCAAAATGATACTTAAATACATAGTTCGAAAATTCGAATATTTAATATAAATCAAGTTTTCAAGTCTCCAAAAAATACTCATGTACCACGTTTTGCAGATTGTCCAAATGTGTGATGAAAAATCCTCTGTAACGAGAGGACTTCAAATGAAATTTAGTATGCATTTGGTCATTTATGTACAAATATTTTTATAGTTTAGTGATACTGTTTCTGAATTTATTTTGATTCACCTTCAAATTTCAAAAATTTCAAATCCTTTCACATTAATAATTCGAGTGCTGCGTAACAAGTCTTAATCATTTTAAATTAATATTGGAGAAGTAGTAAGACATAATTGATAACTTCCTCCATCATTCTCACTTGAGTACTCAGCTCGATAAATCCAAAAATGTTATTTCTCACTCCAAAAGGTCTCATGGCCGCCAGCTCTTTGACATTCCTCTGCAGCACCTGTTTCCTTTGTGGACTGGCACAATTTAAAAGTTCCCTCAAAACGGCCACACCAACCAGATTTTGTTTCCTTGCCGAATCTCTACAAACTCCCGCGAGGAGTCCATAAATTCCAAAAATGATTCCAAAAATCATGAACCCTCCAAGAACGAGGAAGAAGAGGTAAACCAGTAGAAATATCCTTCCATATAGTCGGAGACTGCAGTAGATGGCGACAGTGGTCAGAGCTGAAGAGATGAAGACGGATCCGGGAATTATCAAATCACCCCAGTAGTCATTTGCCAGTAGGTTGTACAACTGGATGTACTTGAGCTTCTGGGAATTTCTAGTTAAATCAAGGTAGGTTGACTTTGTGATATCGGTCACACGAGTCCTTACAATTATTCTAAATAAAAATATCCAGACAGATTGAAAATTGAAAATTAAAAAAAACCACAAGCCAAACGCACTTAATATTTTTTAGAATTATTCAGAAAATTAATAAATTGTACGATTATAAATTTAGAAATTATAACTGATGAATTTTTTGTAATGTATTCTTTTAAAGTACACAAAATATTCACATTCATTTTGGAATCTTCCATCTATGAATCTAGAACATGGTAATACATACTTAGACGGACTTTTTTCCACTCATTTAAAATAAAATGAAAAACGTGTTTACCAAGTAGTAGTTTGACTCTTCATGAGATTTTCAATCAGTTCTTCATGTTGAGCAATTTTTTCTTCCAAAATTCTACATGCTGAGTTTCTCCTTTTACTTCTACATCGATTTCTTCTTTTAGGTGGATGACTTGTTTCTGATGTACAACAATTTTCTGAGCCAGGTACTGGTTCGTTACTACTACAACCACATCCATTTATGGACATTCCATGATGAAGTTCATCCACAGTTTGAGACTCATGACGATCCTGAGGCAAATCATGGAGCCACTACAAAGTGTAAGGACTTGCAGTAGAAAATTCAGCATTTCTCCGATTCCAAAGCAGATGATTACTAGCAAAAACCAGGATGAAGATCCAGACGATGACAATCCCAATGATTCTAGATATTTCAGAATGTAGGATGAAATGTACATGGATCCATGTGGATTCAGGAAATAAAGACCCAAGGAAAATGCGGGAACAAAAAATATACACATGATTTTCAGACTGAAAATGACAATCATTCCAAGTGGATGTGAGCTCCATTTGTTCTTAAAAAATGTGTTGGATAGGAATTCCGTCTGATTGAGGATATTAACTGCCGTTCTCGCCTTCAACTGCATTGTTATGGAGAAGAGACAAGAAAAGTTGCACACCACGACAATGATCATGTGACAGCAAGAATTTGCATCAACTCCCTGTTCCCTCGACACATAATTTACGAGGGAAGTCCATTGAAAGAGCAAATTTAAAAACGTGAAGACGCTAACAATCCTACTGGAAATTTTTTCACTTCTCGATGATTCCAATTTAAAGTTGAATGAGCCATTCGGCTCTGCCTTAGACTCCTTTTTGAATGGAATACACTTACATAAATACCCAAGATGGAAAAAACCATTCGCTGCTTTTTCCGTATATTCTGACCATTTTCTTTGATAAGTCATGTTTTTCCTTTCTCGCTTATTTTCCCACATTACGGATCGGAATTTGGATTTGATGTTTGATGCTTCATGGTCTAATGCGAGTAGTCTTTTCTGCAGGACTTTAAATATCAGACAGCAGAGACAGTAACATTTTTGTAGTTTGTATAGTTTGAAGTAGTTCACACTTGTGCAAATAAGACTACAAAATTGGCAGGTAGAACAACGAACAGCGGACAAGGCAAACCGAAATTGCTTCATCTATTATTCAAAATGCAAACCAAGTTTTAACATCCATGATCCACAATGAATCCAATTGAAACCTCCTACTTCATTTTGATTTTACAGAACAAAAAGACCCAAATCCAATTTGGAAAGCAATTAAAAACTGTGAAAAAGTCGTCACAGCTCAAACAGTGAAATGACAGCAAACTTGAATTTTACATGCCCTTGACATTTGAGTTTCAAGATTCAAGCTCGTGCAAGAATGACGAATGGGATGGAATGGGAAAAAATGATGTGCAAAACGCCCATTTGAAAAGTTTCCAGTTGAAGGAAAAGGAAATCAATTTTATTATATTATATAACAGGAATTATGTGAAAGTGAAAAGGAAAAGCCAAAGGTTTTGAGTTTTGACATTGCAAATTTTACAATCATCTGTCATTTAAAATTTGAATACAATTTTTGTGCTAAAAAGTAAAAAGTACCAAAGGGAACAATAATTTTTATGACTTTTCAGTTTGAGCTAAAAAATATGGGTTTTTACATGCATCGATGTCTGATTTTTTTTCCTCGTATAATTTAATACATGAATAATTAAAATGACTATCTGCTCACTGTTCACGATTCAGACTCTCTTCCACCGAGATTAAAAGTCTCATATTTTTAACTATTGAAGTGATCTTAAGCACATTTTTTGGGGGAAAACCAAAGACGCATAACACACAATCTTTTGTATTTAATGTTCAAGCTATCATTATACGTATTGATACACACTCCACACTTATTAAATATGCAAATTTAATTAACGCACAGGTTCAGATGGAGCCAATTCAATTAAGAGTAACTTTCATGCGATCTTTGAACTTTTAAGCAACTTAAGACTTCCTCTTCAACTTTAAGACTTGTCTTACTTCATTTGAAATTTGAAAATTGGCAATGGCACAGCATGTTCGATTGACTTTATAATCTTGAGTTGAAATTTATCAAATCCTTTTGCTCATCATTGAGTCATAGTTCATTAAAAAATTAAATCCATTCAAAAGTTGATGATTTTCTACTGATTTGTTCACTCA
The DNA here is from genome assembly GCA_034698265.1 of Sminthurinus aureus. Classification (NCBI taxonomy): domain Eukaryota; kingdom Metazoa; phylum Arthropoda; class Collembola; order Symphypleona; family Katiannidae; genus Sminthurinus; species Sminthurinus aureus. Next base: position 6,030 of record JAQGBH010005873.1, on the reverse strand, counting down.
ATAATTCATGGATAATCCAGGATTTTCAAGTTTAGAGCGAGAGGGAGCAAAGGAAAACGGATACGGGAATGTCAGTGTTTCCAAAATCAATGGTACAAATTCAACTTTACATGATCAAGTTAAAGCTTTTGCACAAAAAGAAAATGTGCAAGATATAAAAACTTTAACCCAATTTAAAGCAAACATTTACCCTCAACTACTGGCTGCTTTTGCAGGTGTTTTTATATTTTTGTTTTATAAATTGATCAAAATATTCAAAATGAATCAAACTCAAAATTCAAACAAATCCAAAAATTTAAACAGCGTTAGTTGGAGCCTTTTCACTTGGATGTGCTCTCGGATATTCGGCGGTTGCAATGCCAAAGTTACGACAAGATCCAAATTTTCCACACTCAACAGAGGATGAGATTTCATGGATGACCTCAATCATCACCGTGAGATTTTTTCTCATTTATTTGTAATTTAATTTAGATGAATTTGGATGATAATTTTTTATGTATTTTTTCGTTTTGAGACTTGAGAATGATTTGAGATTTGAGAATTTAAAGGTGGGCGCTCTTTGTGCCTGTGCGCCGACGGGCCTTGCCTTGGACAAATTTGGACGGAGAAAAGTGATGCTGATTTTAGCTCTTCCTTTTTCTGCAAGTTGGTTGCTCATCTATTTTTCAAAAAGCTTGCGCCTTTTGATGGTTGGCAGATTTTTCACTGGTATGGTAAAAAAAAGTATAAAAAAATACCATTTAGAACAACTTGATGGCTCAAGACTAAAATTTGGCATTTGACTTTTTTTTCAGGGTTTTTCAGTGGCTCAATCATTCTTGCAGCACCCATTTTCATTGCGGAGACGAGTGAGCCCAAATTCAGAGGGATGCTCATCAACGGATTCGAGTTGATGACAGTAGCAGGAATCGTCTTCATGTAAAGACAGTATTACACTAGATTACAATGTAAATTTTGAGCATCTTTTATCTGTAGTTTTTTACTTGCATTTTTTTAGTAGATTTGATCAACGATCCTTTTCTTTGGTTTTTCAATGTGCAGAAGCGTAATTGGAAAATTCTTGGAATGGCGAACTCAAGCTCTTGTTTGTTCGTTCATTCCACTTCCAGCGCTCATTATTTTTTGCATCGTCCCGGAATCACCTCGTTACCTCCTTTTCAACGGTACAACTAAATTCATTCAAAATTCAAAGCACGGATTAAAACCGCGTAATGCGTAAACTTCAAAGCTCAAAAATTAAGTTTATTTTTTTGCTTTGATTTGGTGTCCATTGAAAATTGAAATAGGTCGAGAAGAAAAAGCCTTTAAAAGTCTCTGCTGGTTTAGAGGAGCAAATTCAAATTCTCAAAAAGAACATGTCAAATCCGAATTCGAAACGGTCTCAAGTCTCAATTCTCAAGAACATTCATTTTAATTTACAGAGTTTTTGTATGACTTGATTTATAAATTGATTGATGGCAATTTACAAAATTATGATTATTTTCCAGCTGATGAACACAATAAAACAAGATCAAAGCCAACTTTCTTCAGGATGGATAGAAAAATGGCGAGAATTCAGGACCGTGCCAGTTTTAAAATCCTTTTTCTTAATTTTGCTCCTTTTTTTCTTTGCCGAGTTTTCTGGAATTGCAGCCGTGGATTATTATACTGTTGACATTTTTCAGTCTGCCACAAACAAAATTGACCCATATGATTGCTGCATTATTATCCATACTATCGAAACGGTAATGATGATTTTTTTCACAATTATTATTGGGAATTGGGATTATCTCATAAAATTACACAAAGAACAAACTTGAATTTGGGACTACACAATTCACAATTCAAAATCCCCACAGTTTTGACCATTTTTTCGGACATTCAGTGCTTATTTGTTGGTCAAAGCTCAAAGCTCAGTCAATTTTGGTTGTCATAGTTGTTTTCAGCATGTTCTGGATTCCTGATGGATCGAATAAACCGTAAATTTCTAGTTGCATTTTCCGAGTTGGTGATGATGATGTCATTGGGACTTCTAGCAGCATTTTTCTACATAAAATAAAAGAACAACATTCGGAATGGGTTGAAACCAACTGGAAATTTATTCCTGCCATTTCAGTCCTCACATATTATATTGGATATGTTTCCGGGTATTCTCAAAATTATATAACATTATGCAAATTTTAATTTACTCCAGTTTCTGTGTACTTACTAAAAATGTCTGTGTTTTCAAATTGGTCAATTTTTTTGTAATTGTAAACTGTTAACAGAATGGCCTCGATAACACTGATATTAATACCAGGTGAAAATACATTTTTTCCACCATCGATTCGATGGATACAAATTTTCAAGTATTTTGTAATATCATGAAGAGTTATTCAAATTTCAAATAGAACTAAATTTTTAAAATTGTATTCAATTTTTTCATAGAAATTCTTCCACAAAGAGTCAGAGGTAAAATGTTTTGATCTCTTTAACATTTAACAACGAAAATCCTAATAATGTATAATATGAATTGTGAATGAAGCAGAATCATAATATGTTTAACGAAAAAGAAAATCAGTAACTAAGTTTGTGGTTGCTCACAATTCTCAATTCTCAAGGTGTTGCCTCGTCCTTGCTACTCATGAGCAAATGGACCATGTCTTTTCTCGTCTCACGCTATTTCAAAAACTACATGTCCACCGTAGGCGACACATTGGGCTACTGCACTTTTTCTGCAGTTTGCTTCATTGGACTCGTCTTTGGGCTCATTTTCTTGCCAAAAACCAGTGGAAAAAGTTTGGAGCAGATTCAAATTGAAATGAAGAGTAAAAAGCAACAAAACAAACCAGCGAATCGCATTTAAATTCAACTTTTCTGTAACATTGTGTTTTGTGTTGGATGTCGGAAATCAAAATACAAGACCCCGTTAATTCCTTTAAATAATTTTTTGTCATCAAGTTTTACGTTTCTGATTTCGTTTGTACATAATATGTGAAGCTTCGAGTAGAAACCCCTGAAATGGTCAAGTTAGCTTTTTTGCAAATTCTAATAGTTAAGGACAAGAACTATCTACCCTGAAAATTTCAAAGCTCTAATTTAATTGGAAGTATTTTAAAATAATTAATTAAATTTGAATTTGCTATGTTAAACATAGAGGGCGGGAAACTTCTGAGTCAATTTTCTCAGCGATGAAACTTGTACCATTTCAGGGGTTCCTACTTGAAGTTTCACATATAATAAAAGTGGAAAAAGAAAATGACAAAACAAACAAAATAGAAAACAGCACTAAAAGTCTTGCTTTCATTATTTTCATAATACGTCCAGTGAAAAGTGTGCAGTGGTCAATACTTTCTCATTTCTCAATAGGGATGAAAGATGAAATACTAGGAAATTCTTTCGCAGTCATAAATGAGTCGCCTTGTTTTTAAGTCAATCTTTTCCATTTGAAAAGAATGCTTGTTACATTTGACAGTATTTGATATTTGATTTACTGTAGAAAAATAGTCATGTTTACTTAGGTAGTTGTGCAGACATTTCATATCACGTGTGTATTCTGGACTGATCAGATGAGCTAAGCACAGTGCACAGTCTGTAGCCCGTACTATTCATGGATATTTCCGTTTTAAATTTTACTCTTCTGCTTTGAAACGGCTTTGAGAAAAGTTTTGTTTTTCCTCCTCTCTGTTTGTGTATACAAAAATGTTTGTTTTGTATTTCATCTTTTTATCTTGAATTAAAATCACATCTTTTCTTCCTTCTCAAATCTCAAGTCAAGTCTCAAGTTGTTTTCCTCTTCACCTGTTCGTCCTTGGCCTGTTCCTTGAGGGCAATACAACAGGTAAAATACAGCTAAATGGAATTTTTACTGTCTAAAGTCCCTTTACACCGTACCTTTGGTTTCCCTTTCAGTCCTCATCACTCACACAACTACAGCCGTGCTTTTTGCTTTGCTTTGCTTTGCTTTGCTGTGATGTGACAATAGGCAAGAGACAAGGGAGAAAAAGGAAAATGCGTCAAGTATTCTCAAAATTACTGTATCTTCTCACCGTCACTCCTTCCAGTTCAAAGGTTGACAAAAAATATTTAAAATATACTTTTTATACGATACATGTTTTCATTGTTTTAATTTAACATCGGACTTCTGGTTTTTAATTGAATAGGGAATTTTCCGAGGAATATCTAGAGGAAAACGAGAAAATCATGAGACGACTGGTTTCACAAAGGAGTTGGAGACAGTAGAGAGTTGGCCAACATTTTCCAATATAAATTTTTCCGACTTCACCAAAGAGAATAATGAAACGGGATCACAAGTAAAATTTGAACTGGACAAGTTGAAGCGATGGCAAGATCCTGTAGATCCAGATCTAGTTGCTGTTGTCTTTGGATGGATCATTGGAGTATGCAAAATCCAAAAGTTTCAAAAGTCCCAAATTTCATGACAATAAAAAGTAAATTTTTGTTTCATGTTTTATTTCTTTTCGCACAGATAACATTTTTTGGAATTGCTTATGCAATCAATATGGATTTAGAGGAGGTGAAAGGAATTCCTGGAAAAGAAGAGGAGTTGTGGTATCGGCGTAGATCAACATGTAAATATTTACATAGAACATAAAATATGAGACAAATCTGATTTTTCCAATTTTGCTCGCTTTTTTCAACATTCACGCATTTTTATATTATATTCTATTATAGTTTTTGATGTCTGATGCTTGTATAATTTTCACTATAATTTGTGTTAGATTGGATGTGGATTGTCGCCATCTCTTTTTTCTCCGCCTCACAATTCTTTGCCATTGTAAGACCAGATATGTTGTAATAAAAAGGATTAAATTTCATGCAAAGTGTAAAGTCAATATTTTACATGTGTTTACATGCAACTGAATCATTTATTTATTTATTATATTATTTTCAGTACGACTTGGAGACATCTGTATTTTGGTTCCTTTTTGGACTTTTTGGCTTTGGTGTGTTCAATTATTATGAATATTCCCGGTGTCCAGATTGTTGGACGGCAACAACTTCAGTTGCACTTCGATCTCTGGAAAAAATACCACCTCCAGTTTCTGTTTCTCTCTCTCCTCATCATCTTTTAGACGGAAATAATTTAAAATTTATGTCATCCATCAAAAATCTCATGACTGTTCTCAATCCTCATCCAATGAAAAATGTAGAAACTTTGTTTCCAAAAATCCATTCACTCAAGAGACGCTTGAGAGTGTACAGGAGTAAAGCAAAAGGGCGGTAAATGATAAATGACAGGGTTTGAACATTTCCCGTTTCCAGTTGAAATTTGTTCTTCATTTTTAAATGTTTGTAAAATCTGATGAATGCGTAATCAACAAAATTGTACACAAATATTCTTACGTACCTAATAAACCTATACAACACATTAAAATGAATATTTATTTGGTTACACCAATTTTCATGAAATTTACTAAATACTAGTATTTTCTATCAAACATCAAACACCTGAGTAAACAAGAAAAAGTCCAAGTCTAAAGTGTAGTAAAATTCATGAACAAACACAGTACTTCTGTACTCCATATTCTGTATACTTCCGCATGCTCTATTTTTCAGTGTTGATTGTTGAAGTTTCCTGGTTTTAAATTCTTTTGTATGTTCTTGGTATAAATATCCACATGATTTTGAAAGAGGGAACCAGTGACCAAAAGACCTACTTTTTACAGTCTTTATACAACACATTTTAATATTTAGCATTTAGCTCAGTTTCCATAAAAATCCTTAAGTAAAAATCGTGAATACTTCAATATTACACAAGGTTCAAAAATGGAGCAATTGGATCAAAAGCTTGTTGAAATTTTAATTTTTCTTTCATTTTTATCCTGCTCAATTGGGGAAAGACAGACGGTGACATTATACGACGGTTTAGATTCAAAAGGTGTATCTCACAGTACAAAGACGGACGTGTCTCGTCTCTCCACTTTTAATTTTGACAATCGAGCCCAGTCTGCTTGTGTCTCTGGAATGTAAATGAGTTTCTTTGGTTTCCTTTCGACCGAATTGGCAACAAAAAATTAATTAAATTGTTTTGATATTTTTATAAAATAC
>JAQGBH010005872.1:0-13478 GCA_034698265.1 Sminthurinus aureus | reverse complement strand
CATGACAACTTAACATTAGGTAAATGTAAATGCAAAGTGCAAAGTGCAAATTTGCAAAATGGTGAAATAGGCCCCTGCTCATTGCTGGCAGCTTCTGCTTAGTCTTATCCGTGAACTGCTCATTTCCAGCCCCGAGAGTTTTGGCTAATGTCTAACGTCTAATGTTAGATCAAAGATACGGCTACAATTCGAATCTCAAATGAATGAAGAATGAAAATCCAAATTAAATTCGACCATAGTGGGAGACCAAAACATTGAACGTACAAAATGACGATCAAGATCTAGCAACTAGTAATGGTAAAATGGTAATGAAAATAATTAATATTATTACTACTAATCAAAGAGTTTTTGTCCACCGTTTAAAAAAATATGTGGCCAACATCACAAGCAACATGCACATTGCTATTTAATACTACAAGAGGATTCTTACTTTCTATATCCTCCATATTCCGCTAGCAAATAGTCAATAGTCAATAGTCAATAGATTATCATGACTGGAGACTGAACTAGCTGACGACTGACGAGCGGCTGACATGGTATCATCACAATCATTAATATTACTATTCATTATTCACGATTTACATTGACAAGCTCTAGGTTCTAGTCTCTAGTATACAGTCGCTAAAAAATAGATTTGATCCCTTTTGTTCTAGATTCTAGATTCTAGATTCTAGGATCAAGTATAATGGATCAATTATTCATTCCTATTTTTCCTTCTTCGAGTCCACCTCATCTTTCTGAATCACTCGTTCATTCATCTTACTGATTACTGATGGATGATGGTCAAACAGCAGTGTTATTAAAATAGAGCCTCTAACTTTTTGAACTAGTTTTTTATCCACAGAAATTGAATATTATTAGCATTATCATTATTAAGTTACAGTTTTAAATGCAAGCCACAATGATATTATAATGAGTTAGCATGGAGTGCGCCGAGATGGTTTATCTTGTAGCTTGAATCTTGAATCTTGTATCTAGTATCGTAATAAAAAATTCAAGTTCATCCACTACAAAGATACAGATAAATTGAATATGCATATATATGAATATGAATATGAATACGACTACAAACATAACAGCATCAGCCAGAATGATACTTCTGAACAAGATATTCAAATACAGAATGATTTCCATGTACAACAAACAGACCCAAGTATTTTCAAACCTGCTGAGCGTACTTCATACTTCCTACAGGGATACAGAGTACAGAGAAAAGGGCTTGCATATAAAATTTTAAAGGCTGGTGACTGTCTGTCTGCTGACTCTGGCTCAAATTCTCATTACTATGCAGCTTCAATACTTTTCCTCCTAGCTCCAAACTCCAAGCTCCAAGCACACATGCATGTGTTTTGTATTTTGAGAACCACGTTCTTAAACACAGCTTTTTCCTCTTCTTGACAGACATGCCCAAAAGCTGTGAGCTGAAGGCTGAAGGCTGTAGGATATAGGATGTAGGATGTTGAATGTAGGTTGGAGGTATTTCCCTGAGCTTTCCAGCTTCATTACCCAGCATCTCAAACAAACCACAACTCTACACCCTACACCCTACTCTCTTCACTTTCCACTCTCCTCTTTATTGCTTGTGGGTACTTTAACATATGCATAGAATGTGGATATTTTTACATGGATCTAGGATCTAGGTAAAACCACTATGTGGTTAGGCCTGGCTCATTTTGCCTATTATGTATTGAAAGATGGAGGTCCTAAAAAGTTTTTTCCCCGAATATTTAAACACTAAAACATTTGTGGTAAATACCAATTCTAACCAACCCAAACACAACCAAACGATCGCACATCCGTGGAAAAGTGAAAAAACGTGTTTCGTTTCCAAGAATTCCAAAATATTATAGATACTTTACAATTTTTATTGATGTATTATCTACTCATTTCTCGAGTCTCGAGTCTTGAGTCTTAAGTCTTGAGTGATGCACTTTTTAAACAATCAGAATCTACAATTACCCAACTAAACTAAATGCACAAGACGCAAAATAAAAAAAGTGTGTATAATTCATATAATTTACTTTTCATCCGTTGAGCGTCTACTGTATTCTGTGCTCTGTGGGCTGTTCCACTACATATCAAATATCGAATGTTGAATGTTACATGCTCAATGCTCAACGCTTAATTTTCAGTTCAGGGAATTACTTAAAAGTTTCAGCAAAAATACAAATCTAGAATCTAGAATCTAGAATCTAGATTCCAAAAGCATGAGAATTGAGAATGTGTGAGATGTAAGTGGAAATATATTGCATGCATTTCTTGGAAAACTGATGAAGATTGGAGGACGGAGAATGAAGAATGAAGAATGAGAAATGGAGAAGGAACCAGAACCAGAGCCAGAGCCAGATGAAGTAAAGGAGGAAGGAACATTATGAGCTACGACGTTAATACTCGCAACTTAAAAGCTTAAATTGTGAGACATAAAATAGGAAACTTTTTGCCATCTTTCCATGCAATATCTAGTATCTAGTATCTCGTATCCCACAGTATCAGTGTAGATACATTAATATATTAATATAATGGGTATAATGCTGTATAATGTTTGTACGTTTCATAGATACGGAATACGGAAACGAGTAAAGAGTAATGTGAATTCGACTAGCAACTAGCAACAGTCGAACAGAGTAGAGAGTATATTATATAATATTATTACGGTCCTTATTTCATAGATATGTATATGTGCTTACCTTCAACGTCCACGTTTCCATATGCGGAGAAAGGAAGAGTAAGGAGAAGTGGAAGGAGCTGAAGAACTAAAAATAAAAGTAATTTCCAACTTATACTCATCATTCTTGTTGAATGGGTGGAGACGCCGACGTCAAATTCACATCATCATCAACATCAACTTGAACATAACATCCGAGAGTCACCAGCCAGAGACCAGAAACAGAGACGGAGAATTTCCTTCTCCTCCTGAAAACATACAATTAATACCCAATTTCATCAGTATTATCATTATTATAGCATATTCTTTTTACTTCTTTTAAATATTCTCTTTATACGCATGCAGGCACAAGGCACAACCACAACCACATTTTTCACTTAGTTTCCTCTGCCCATTAACTAGAAACTAGAAACATTTACAAAAGTGATTTCATCATAAAAGGATTTTTATTTTCTACATTAACTCTTCTGTTTTAAATGAATGTCGACAAGATTGTGTAGAATGTAGAGTGTAGAGTGTATTTTTGCATCTCATCGGCTGTTGCAAGTTGACATTTGTAGCAGTATACATATGAATACGCATTTATTATTTATTTATTTACTTTTTTATCCATTACGCATTTTACATTACACATTACACATTTTATAACCACACGCAGAAATAAATTCCTACTTTCATTTTATATTTTTCTACTTTCTACTTGCACCATAAACCATAAACATGTGTAATGTGTACACTGTACAGTGTACAGTGTACAGTGTACAATGTACAATTTATAGAGTACATTGTAGAAACACATCCACAAACACGTACAATATGCATATGCCACCGGTTTTTGATTTGCAACATGCCTCACTTTGTCGTTGGCAAAGTAGTTATGAGTTCCAGATTTGCGTATCACTGACTACTGACTACTCACTACTCACTGCGTATATATTATTATGTATCCTCCATTTCTATTTAATACTGTTAAAACTCACAAGTCAGAGCCCACATTCCGTCAGTAGTTGGTAGGCTCTTTGGTTTGGTGTAGTTTGTAGTTGAGTGTATCTCGACACTCGAAATATACTTTGTACAATGTTCTGTGATGGTGTAGCAATTAAATTCTTTGGCACTACCATAATTCATAGAAACATACAAACACACGCATTCACATGGAAAAAAACATGAATAGACCAAAAAATATGCGTGTACTACATTGTAACTCGTGTTCATAATGTTTTTGAACGGTGTAGAGTGTAGAGTATGAAGTGTTTTATTTTGTATATGGATAATGGATATCGAGTGCAGATTCCAGATTGCAGACTTACTCGCACTCATAAAACATACAAAGAAAGAAAGAGCAGGCATAAAAGTCAAATGCCATTAAGGAGCTATATGCGCCTGGTTTACGAGCTGTTGATTGAACCATTTACATGTATAAAACTGTTATGGGTCCGCGTGTATAATTGATGAAGGATGAACCTCTCTTACACTTTTCCCCTGTATGAGTGTTGAGCATTGAGCATTGAGCATTGAGACTGTTCAAGTGATACACCATTATTATTATTATTATTATTCAACCACTTTCATAATCCATATTTTTGATTCCAGATTGTACATGTTAAATTGTAGACTGTAGTGGCAGAATTGTGCAATAATAAATATACATGGAAGATTTTTGCCTACTGCTATTATATAAATTTAAACTTGACTTTGTAGATTGTAGGTTGTAGGTATTTCTCTATAGGAATAAAGAGGAACGTTTCAAGTATCACATGAATAAAATGATGGAGCATGAAATTCAAATTCAAATTGAAATTCCTATTCCAGTTCCAGTGATTCAGTGGTCAACTTTAGCATCCCATTGCATCACAAATCACAACACAGGACAAGTATTTCGTCATTCGTCATTCGTTGTTAATGGAACGGAAAATAGATTCAAGATTCAAGTGTACTCAATACTCCATACTCAAATACACATTCAGAAAATGTCCTCGAGTAGACAAGTGTCCATGATGAGTGATTAAATGTTAAAGTTGAAGTTAATGATGACAATAAATAGCAACGTCAATAATAATAGAATAATAACAAAATCAAACTCATCCAGAATCCACTTGCAACTTTTCCATATTGGGCTAATTAACAATCTGACCAAGATGAAAAGAAAAAGAAGTACTTGCATCTGACATGGAAAATGTGTACAGAAAAGCAAAGGCAAGTTTTCAAAGTTTTTTAGCATGTTAAATGTTCAATGTTCAATACTGTCAACGAATGCACAAATGCATGGCCTCCCTCTCACCATCACCATGATGATGAAAAAGATAGACCGCTTCAAGTCATCCACTGTATTGAGTATTGAGTATTGACTGACGTTGGACGGAATTTGAATCTAGAATCTAGTTGGAATTTGGAATTTGACGACAGAACTTTTTTACACCGAGGAGGAGTGTGCAGTGTGCAGCCTGCAGTTTGCAATAAATGTAATATGTAGGCTGTAGATTGTAGATGTATACAGAAGACACTGCTTGAGTATTGAGTACTGAGTAAGGAATATGGAAATAGCCTGAAACCAAAGCAAATGAACGACTGTGAGAAGTTCAAGGAGTTCGTGACATGAATAAACGGATTTTCGGGCAACTTGATAACGAACACGGAACAAAGTGGAGGGTGATAAGTACGAGTACCAACCAGTACGCCTGTCTTTCTGCATTGACATTCGCATCGGTATTGAGATTGGGATTGGAATCGGTATATTAATACAGTATTGGCGCGAACCCCTCTACTCTACTCTTCACTTGAACACTCATTCCGATTCTGATTCTGGTTCTAATTCTAGTTCTCATTCTTCTCTTTCTCTTGCTATTCCCACGTCCTTGTTATTTCCCAGTTTTCCCTTGTTTTCCTTTCCTCGCTTTGAAAACAGTGATGAAGGATGACAAGTGTATTTTATTTTGTATTTTGTACAGATAGACATATTTCATGTTTTGTACACTTTGTATTTTGTATATTTCCAGGCAATATCAGTCATGAGATGATTTGACGATTTACAAGGGGAACTTCCAATCCAATCCAATCCAAACCAATCTCAACACTCAATCCGCTATTAAAAAAGCATAAGGATACATCTACATGTACATTGTGTGTATTGGTACAAAGAACGACTAGCTACTAGTACCCTCCACTCAACTCATCTTCCAAGAGACACTCGAGCAGATATTATTAAATAATGATACCGAATTTATTATTACTCGTCATATCTCGGCTTCGTCCTCATCATCATCATCATCATCATCGTTGTGTCGTCGTCATCTTGATCATCAGCCCGTCATCGTTCTACCCTTCTCTAATATATTCCAGTATTCCACGCACCATACACATTACACAGTACTATTTGCTTTGTTTGATTGACAGCTATTGCTTTCCCCTCATTTCATGTACATTTTTAGATAAACTGGAGATTTTTGGAACTATCAAGTCATTTAAGCATGAAACAAGGCTAATTTTCACCATACAAAATATCCAGTTTATCCATTTACCACGAACATAGTGATACTTTCTCGATTCTCGACTCTACTTCCTTGTTTTATTTCACACGCTCTCAAAGTAAAATCCAAACTTGTGTCTTGTATTTTGTATGGAATATGGAATATGAAATAAATCAAATTTAAATCAAATACATAAAAACCCTTGAACATTAGGTTTCTTTCTGTTGCGTATTTTTGTATGTGTGTACTGTCTTCAGTGTTTAATGTTCAGTGTTCAGGAGTTCCAAATGTGAAGAATGTGAAGAGGCAAACTATTCTCACATTATGGAATAAGACAGTGGGAAAAGTCGAGACTCGAAACTCAAGAGGGAAGACAAAACAGAAGAGACGAGGGACGATGAAGCTTGAAAAAAAATGAAATCACTGCCATCATTTTCTGATAGAATGCTGAATCATTCGATCTCGTTAAACGTTGCCCTGTCATCACATTCACATCCACAACTTGAAACGAGAAACGAGAAACGAGAAACTAGAACTGAAATCCTGTCTGCCTTTTTGTTCATAGTCCATAGTCTGATTGTTTTTGTAAGGAATCTATTCTATATTCTATATTTCTATCCATCTATCATGTGCATACTTGCATGTACATATGTATGTATGCATCTTTAGAGCTAAAACAAAATCAACTCCAGACTCCAGACGTAAAATCTCTCTTTCTCCCTCCTTTCTTTGTCTTTGTCTTTGTCTTCCAGTCAGTTAGATGAGGAACGATGAACGGTTGAAAACTGAAAAGTAGCACAGACAAACTATTTGTGTGTGTGTGTGTGTAGTGGAATCTGTTTAAACTCGTCACATCGTCATCACTAAATCAACGACTGGAGGTTGGAGCTCAAAGATCGGAGATTGGAGTTTGGAGTTTGGAGATCGGGAACATGCCATATATATGAACGGTGAAGGGTGAACGGTGAACGGGCACGAGAATTCTATTCCATGTTCTGTATCCTGTATCCATCACATCATATCACGTATGGAGAAAATGTACACCGAGAATTGTCAACTCACTTTTACAGATAGAAAGCGTACAGATTATAGATATAGAAGCTGACTTGTAAAATTGGTTGAATGTCTCGTCCACATATGTTCCATTGTGGACCAAGACACTGACTCTGATTCTGATTCTGATTCTGATTCTGGCTCTGACTTTGACGTGATAACAAGAAATTTTCATTGTCTTAAATCTCATTTTCTCATCCTTTAGCCTTCCGCTCTGTTTCACTGCGTCATAACAATGTGCATCGTACGATGTGAAAAGTTGAGTTTTGAGCATTGAGCACACTCCTGCACTCATATTTATTTTCTTGAAATTTTCAATTTTGACGATGGTGATTCCTATGTCTAGATTCTAGCTAGACACAGGTAGACATGTATGCAGTGGATATGTAGACTATGAGAATTTGACATTGAAATCCACATCACCCGATCAAATCCTTTCCTTTCAATCTTTTTTATTCCTTTCTTACTTTATATAAATTTTCATTGAATTTTCTTATTATACTTTCTACATTCATTATGCATGTACTTGGATATACGATATAAGTAAAGAAATAGAAGAAAGCACATTGTATTTTCTATAGTCATCAAAATTGATTATCTCACAAGCATGAACTCTCGTCATCATATACTGTCGACTGTATACACTATACACTACGCACGATTTACATGCACATATTCAAACAGGCACACTTTCAATCATAACTTTTCTATTTAATCCTAATGCTACAAGATAATATGAATAGCTTGGAAGTGCTGTGTACTATGTACAGTGTACAGTGGAGATATGAAATATGCATCACAATAGCATATGATTTGTAGTTTGTGAACCGATTTAGATTTACCATTTAGTAATGATAACGGTAATGATAAGACAGCTAATAATAATGTGTAGTATTTATAAGTAATATGACGTAAGTCAAGCTCAACTCTTGCTCATGTTCATGTTCTGATCTCCGTATGGAGCATAAAAATTTGTAGATCTCTCTCTCTCTCTCTCTCTCATTCTCTCTCGTCTTGGTCGTCTTCTTCTAGTTTTCTCATCCCATCGACATCGACCTCCTGTCATTTCATACAAAAGTTATGTTCAAGCAACTAACTCTCTTCTTGTTCATTTTGAAACTCTAGGCTCAGAGCTCCATTCTCTCATATCTACAGTCTGCAGTCAACAATAGGCATAAATCTCCTGACTCCATCAACCCAAACCCCAAACCCCAAACACAAATAACCCATACAACAGACAACAGACACAGACGCTCCACGAAGAATATCTCCTCTCCTTTCTTTACAACATACATATTATTATGTATAAAAAGTCAAATCTACGTTCTATATTATACATAGAATACACGATCAATGATCTTCCACGATGATGAGGATGATGAGAGATCAATGACAGTTCCATTTTCAATTGTTGTCATTCCCTCTCTTCAACATGCTTTACATGTTGAATATTTTCCTTTTCATTCCCATACAATACCAAGATTTGGTACCTGCAATCGATATTGATATTTGACTTTTAACCCTTAAATTCCAGTCCAGATTTTCGGACAAGATTCTGCATACAGTTTTATGTAGTAAAGGAAAATGTAGTTCTTGAGCCTCGAGACATTTTGAGCATACTATTTAAAATCTTCTACATTCGATATTCTACAGTTTTTAATCAAGTTCCAATTCGGAAAAATAAAAGGAATAAAAAGTCTTTGTGCTTTCACAATTGGCTAGAATCTAGAATCTAGAATCTAGAATTTGGAACCTAGATTCTAGATTCTAGTTTCTAGGTTCTAGAATCGTCAAAGAAGTAAGCGTTGTCGTTTTACTACAAACTAGTGAAGGAGGATGAAAGATATCGGAGAGTGAAGAAAAGCTGTATGGTGTAGCCAACATTCTGATTTCATATGGGAGGAGGAAAAGAAGTAGAAGGAGAAGGAGAAGGAAAAGAAGGAAACTTGAAGGATTCGATAATGAGTATCATGACATTTTGCTAGATAAGCAACCTTTCTCAATTCTCCATCATTCTCAATCCCTGACATGCCTAAACGAACGAAACGAGTCAGCCAACGGAGGAAAAAATCCGAATGAGTACATACAAAATACTACATACTTACACTTTTTACGTACGCGTATATAGTATGTAAAAGACTGCCAACCAAATCCAAATGAATCCAAACCAAACCAAACCAATCCAGTCCAATCCATTGCTGTATAACGAAAAGCATTCCATGGTCTAAATTCTCCATTCTCCAATTTCCAATTTCCATGTATGTCCCTACAGCAATTATACCACGCTCTGGAAACTCCTTTCAACTTTTCTTTATACCCATAACCGATAACCAAACCAAAATGGAGAGAAAAAAGTATTATTTTTTTTACTCTTCGGTTTACATGCCTTTCTACTTTCTACTCCCAGAATACAGAATACAGAAGCCTCTCTCTTCGTTTGCCCAACTCCAAATTCGAATCCAAATCCATTTCTTTCCTATCCGTTCCACGTCACAATCCATTCCATTCCGCTTTGGACTCCATTCTCAAAACTCAATGCTCATGCCTACGAAGCAAATTTTTTTAATAGATTTCAATTTCAACAAACGGACGGGCCGTAATCGAGTTCTGCGTCATGCTAATGCCGCAGTGAAGACATGAGCCAAAAGTACAAAAGTATCTACAATCTACAATCTACAATCTACAAAGATAGTATGATGGAAAATAATCCGACTACTGACTATATGAGTGCGCTTGAACATTGATAGAATATGGTATTCAATCTATGCTCTGGTTTTTAGCCATATTCTGCATATTTGTACATGCAGTAGACAAGTAGGCAGTAGGCAAGTCCACGAAAAAGCTGGAAGACAATCTCTCATATTTCTCATGCTTAATCTCTTCGAAAATAGAAAATATCATGTGTTTTGAAAGCTTTGGAACATTTCTACTAAATATGCAATATTTATTGTCTACATTATAGATTCTAGGTTCTAGATTCTAAAGACTTACGGCTTCTGTAATATTCAAGCGGTACCTTGAGATTTGAGATATTATACATTACACATTATACATTAAACAGTACACACTACACAACACAAGTACGTAGATTGTAGATACTTCAACTTGCCAAGAAATAAGCAAAAGCAATCAAGTTTGTTCCACGTGACTGATCATACATGAACATTGAATTTCAAGCATTGAGCAGATTGAGCATTGCGTATTGCGTATTGCGTATTGAGCATTTAGTATATTCAATACACAGGCGTATTTGAATCCGAATTCCGAACTTTTCATTTCGTTTTCCCATGGAAAACGTCCTCCACACACAGATGTATTTACCGGATTGAAATTGGAGGAAATGAGATATCCGATGCATTTTTATCTCCTCCACCCCCTTCTCATTCTCATACATGTACAATGTACAAACAATCAAGAATCAAGAATGGAGAATGGAGAATCGAGAATCTAAAGTCAAAGGTAAATTTCTGGAACTTTAACAAGGGAGTAAAAGTTAATGCTAACGATGGGTATGCACATGCATTGGATTGCACTCAATGTCAATATTCAACATTCAAAGGTCGGATAGGAAATGATTTCAATTCCGATTCCGTTTTTCGATATTCACAGTCTAGAGCATAGAGTCTAGAGCAGATAGATGAATTTCCACGTGTGTACTAAATGCAGACTGCAGACTGGTTAGTGCATATTGAATATGGAGCCCAAATACCAAATGCCAAATGCCAAAGGAAGAGCAGGCTTTTTTCCAGAGGAAAGATGGGAGACAAGAAGACGGCATGAAATCAAACAATTTCAATCAGTCCAAGTTACAGCCACCTGCTTCATCTAATCTCAACTCATTCAATTCTTTCAAGCGTTTCTCTCCCTATCCATCCACCATCAACCATCAAGCACCAACCAACTTCATCCTACAATCTACTCTCTACTCTACTCCACTACTCCACGTTACACTCGAGAGTCTCGATGCTCTTGACTCTAGACTCTACAATCCAGACTCGAGACGAGATCACTCTCTTCCTCTCATCTCAACTCTGCCTGATTCTGATTCTGATTCTCGTTGTAGATCTCTTTCCTTTTTTATTTTCAACCTTTGGAGCTAAATCAGAGAGCCAACAGGAGTAGACTCTAGACTCTAGACACTAGACACATAGAAATAACACCAGTGTCCGCCTGAATGCGTAAATTGATTTGATTTGGTTCACATACCTCCATCCTCTTTCTTTCTATCACACCCTTCGACATCCAACATTCGACGTTTTATGTACGTCTATTTCTAATTTCTATTTCTATTCTACATATTTTTCTGCAGCTACAATAAAATCTCAAAGTGTATAAAGCCATTTGAATTTTTTTAGTTGAATTTCGCCGTTTTAAATTACCTTTCACTTTACAAACATAAACTGTACCGAGTTAAACCACCATACGTTTTTACTTTTTACACTGTACTGGTTTTGAAAAGAGAGCACACAAAGTCAAAAGACTAGAATCAAGAGTCAAGAGTCAAGAGTTTGAGGTAATCATCATCATAATGTATAATAAGCTATTGAACATTGAACCACTGTAAAAAGGTATCAGATGAACGGATAATGTCCTTTATTATTACACGTCCTTTACCTTTTACGCCTGACATCGTTTATCCTTTCATTTCAGTAAATACTAAATGCACAAAAAAATATGACAACAGTGTCAATTGCTAGTAATGAGACTGAGACTGAGAATGTCAACCCCGGTATTTTCTATGAATGTCAATTAAATAGTGAATAATTCACGCACGAATTCAGTTTGAACACCAAAGCCAAAGCCAAAACCAAAACTAAAGCAAAATACAGATCCAAACCCAAATCCGAATCCATACAAATCGGTGTGATCTGGAGTCTCGAGTCTTGAGTCAAGAATTTCAAAATGGTATTCACATTAGCATTCACATTTCGCAGCTGAGGCGATAGTAAATAGTAATAATATTATGCAGTAATAATAATAATATATGCCTCTTGTGCATCTTGATTCTCGATTCTTGATTCTGGATGCAGAATGCACAAGACAGAAGAATCACCATGTTCTTGGGCGGGTTTCATTTACTCTCTCGATTCTCAATTCCTTTTTGGCAACCAACCCAAAATCCGCATTTCTCAAGTCATTCAATCCGTGTCTTGACAACACTTTTCACTGTGAAATGGACTATTTGCCATGTGAAGTCTACGTGTGCATCCATACATTTTGCACCGTGCAGCATGCAGCATGTAAATAGTAAATAGTAAATACCTCCAGTTACATCAAAGAGGAACTGAAAATGGAAATGAGACGTTGTTAGCTCAGTCTCTCTCTCTCTCTCTCTCTGTATTTCTGTGCGTAATGTGCAGTGTTTGTTTGTGCTTGTGTGTTTGCTAGAAATAAATAAACTGAACATTTCTGTTTACCATGAGATCATAATTCTCGAGTCTCACTTCTCAATTCTATATGCTCGATATACGTATTTTAAGTTTTAACCTTCCCATTTCACATTTTACATTACACGTATAAAGCGTTCAGGTTCAGATTTAAATTCCCATTTGTCACGTTCAAAGTGAAATTAAATGATGAAAAGTCTTCTCTTTTTTTAAAAATTATTCATAAATGTGAAAAGTAAAAATATAAATAATAAACAGCCTCCGTATAAAAACAAAATATGGCTTTCAATTATCTTTTCCCAGTTCACTTCAATTCAGTTTAGTTCAGCTTGGTTCAGGGAATCGGAACTTGGAAATATGAGTAGGAAAAGAGCAAAAAGTTCTCCGTCTAAAAAGATGGAACAAATTTTATTGAACATTGAAAAGGCACAGAGTAGAAAAACTAAAATTACATGTATGAATTTTTCTCATGTGCGATTCGGAGAATACATAATACATAGGCCATAAAATGTATCTACAATCTACAATATTTTTTGTGTAGAGAACATTCACTTAAGAGAAAAAATATGCCTCCTTTCAAAATACATTAAACTTTATCTGGATCTAGAATCTAGAATCGAGAAAGATAAGCTGTGGAAGAAATTTACCATTTAACAGTCATCATTACATTATACGGGATACAGAGTACGATAATAGTGCGTACATACAGATAATGTGCTTTTCTCCCTTTTTACTTCATTCACTGGCACTGGTATTTCCTGTTTCTGCATTTGAATAAAAATCTTAAGATATCAAGATATGCGGTACGAAAAATACGAAATGGGTTTGCCAAAGGACATGGCAGGCAAATAAAGGAAAATTCCGACCCCGTCAGATCGGGTCCAAATTTTGCATAGAGGTACTTTA
>JAQGBH010005871.1:0-13478 GCA_034698265.1 Sminthurinus aureus | reverse complement strand
CGCTTCCGGAGCCTAGAGCATTTATGCTTTTAAGGCGATATAAAATCGTCACGAAGTGAGGATTTTTAACTTTATTTAAAGGTTGTAAATGTTTCATTTATTTATTGATTTTTGATTCTTTACGTTTATAGGAAATGAAGCGCTAACAATAAATTCCAATTCATTATGAACAGATTTGTTCTCAGATTAAAGTCTAGAAATACAAATATATTGCTCCTATGTGGACTTAAAGTATATATAGTGCAATGTACCAAATGTGAAACTGGCAACTTTACCATACATTACAAATTACAAATCAGGTATAAATAATCTAATATTACGCATATGCACTTTTACTGTGATACTTTAAAATAATTTCAAAACTCCATGATGTTCTCTATAATTCATCAGAGTTTTTCCTTTTCTATATGTGCAATTTATATACAAATGCTCACAACATAATCAATATAGTCAATTTCAATCTATTACAATTCTAATTTTCATAAATGGTGTTAATTACTTGATAAAAACACTAAATTGCATTTCACACTTATATGTATGACCATGAAATCGGTTAAGTATTTTACAAAAAACATTGAATAACATGTAAAGGCGCATAATTTTATGCACCTAAGATTTAAGATTAAACGATAAACTATTCATAGATGGAAAGAAAGAGAAATGTATTGAATTCAAAGTAAAGCGTTGTACATTGTACATGAAAGAAAAATCACAGTATTAACAAGGGATTAAAAAGATATTTCTGTTTCGAGAATGAATTTGTAATTATCTCTTTTTTATGGTTATTACATAAATTATTGTATGTATCTTATCACGAAATTGTTCGTACTCAAGTGGAAAAAGAGGAACTTACAAATATGCACCTCAATTACGATGATCACATGTGGAACTAATTATAACTTGTAAACTTGCAGTTTCTGGGTTCAAGAATTTTCTTTCAAACTCCACTCACTTCACAACAGGAGTGGTCAAAAGTGCATTGCGTAGTGTAATCTGACAATGCATAAAAATATGAGAAACACAACATACAATAAATTCTTGCATTGTGTGATATACTTCAATTTGCTCAGAATAAAAGAACCAAAGCCTTTTCTTGTAAAAAAAAAATCAACTTTATTTTTTGAATTGTGTAACGACAAAAACGTATACCAGCACATTTACATTAGTTTATTTGTGTAGATAGAATTTAATCCAAAGGAATCAGTGTGTCTTAAGTTTTAAAAACTTTTAGACGTGACATTTGAACGAGTTTTGTGAACTACAACTTTATTTGTGATTTAGCGACAGTTTTATGAAAGAGTGTCGAGCTTTGTTGCTGTGCTTTATTCGTTTTCCATGTTACTTCTTGAATTTTCACCTTCCGATTCCCATTGGAGCTTCACATTACGTTAATTTCTGTGTCTGTGAGAATTTTATGATTAGTCGAGTAATAGTTTTAGACTCAAAAGTTACCAAAAAATAATCAATCAAAGGAGTAAAATTGTTTGTAAAAATCATTTGTGAAACGCTTTTTCTTTGGGAGCAAATTAATAAGCAATAATTTACCCCTTGTTGAGACTTTTCATGGAAGTCAAACGACAAAGTTGTTATCATGTATGAAAATATTCAATCTTTTACAAGGAATAAATTGACAAGGATTGAAAATCAGTAAAAATATCAATCATTCTAAGACTTGAGAACTTTCACATGATTTCTTTTGGTAGTAACAAATAGAAAAATAGCAACTGGTGTAGAAAAATGAACCTTGCTGAACTCATTTCTTTGCTACTACTCCTGAATTCTTGCTACGGTGCAATTAATGGTAAGAGATGGAAAAGACAATTATTCAACGAACAACTTCCGAAAATTCGTCCGCTAACCGGATATTTGCATCAGAGTAAGAAAATTTCATACTTTTCATCTTCTGAATAATAATTAATTGTTAATCTTATAAAAGCATATATCTGCATATATGTATTATAAATTATTTTGGATGATTTTATTTATAAATTTGTTTTTGCAAACTGAAAAACCCTTGAATGATGTTATCAGCAAATATTAAGCATCGTAATCAAACTACTCCAACTTCACAACAGTCAACAACGTCAGCGCCTAATGTTGATACATCAGCTGGAGAAGCAGTTGGTCATCCAAATAATAATAATAATAACAACCACAACTCTAACAACAACAACCCGAGTAATGCAAACAACAACAACAACAGCATCCTCCACTTCAACACCATAAATAGTTATTCTAAACCTTTACACACGAGCAAATATCAATATTTGAACAAAATTTTCAAGTACTGGCACCTCGGAAATTCAGCCATACATTCACCCTATCCGTATAGCTGGAGTTTTCGTGAATAAAATCTGGATAAAAATTTTCAGCTTTGTTTTATTTTGTATTTTGTACACAGTTTTAATGTCCTGTCCATTTGTAATGATGTAATTTTTGTTTACTCGTCATTCGTCATACCTAAAACAACAACAATGAATTAAACAAATTGTTGTTTCTATAATACTTGTCAGTATCTCCCATAACTCACAATCTATGGGTGTCCTATTGTTATTGTTTTATAAGCTGAATTTATTATCCAGTTGTAAGTTGTAACGTCTGGGTACTGTATAGTATAAGTTTCGTGCGAGTGTTTAGCGCACATTGTGTAGTGTGTACAGTGTACGCGTTACACATACTTTTTTTGTTTATGGCTCAGCACACATGAGTTTTCAGTTACATAATAGTTTGTAGCTTGAAACAAAACATGTTTTATTTTGGTTGTAAGTTGTAACACATAGATTTATCATCTGTCGCGGTCTGTTCCTTTGACGTCACGATTTTTAAGAACCCAAATTAATACAGAATATTTCCATCTAATTGCATATTTAGCATTATTATTGTGTTATGTATGTGCATTATTACACAATAAACAACCACCAGTAGTTTTTGGTTTCTATTTTATATACGTCAAAAAGAGTTAACCACATTATTTTAAAATGGTTTTAGCCAGAATTCTTTGTGAAATCAAAAATTTTCACATATTTGTTAGTTTTAAGCCTTGGTTCTTCTTTTCCCTGCATATGATATTGCACATAGTACATAGGAGATGTCTATTTATAATTTATAACTCTTTGAACAATGAGCTTGAAAGCATGTACAAGAAGTTATATATCTTTTTAACCCTTTACCCTTTATTGAGAAAAAAATTTCGTAAATATTAATGCACTATTATTTTGTACTACATGACTGCTGAAAAATACAGAAACAGACTTTAAAATTGAATGGAAACGCTTATTATAACAAATTCACCAGATATCACAAATTCTAAGTACACGGAATAAGTGGTAAGTTGCGCCTTTGCCTATGAAGCTATTTACACGTAAAATTTTACATACAAATAATTATAAAGTGTAGACCAGCATTAAGTAGAATTCAAAATATCAAATTTTTAGTGAATTGAAAATATATATCTAGTCAAAATTTTAGCACTTTTTGCTGGATTCTTAGCTTATTTGTCCAAAACAAAGGAATAAGTATTTTCTGATAGAATTAAATTGAGAAGACCACGTGTTGTCAAAAGTTCTCGTGCTTAGTTTACATTAATCATTCAGAGATCTTCATCGATGATCCTTGGAAATTTATTGATAATCAGCTTTCGATTGTAATGATGATAACAAGACCAAACATGTTCAGAACAATGATATGCATAAAACAGCCAGTCACTTGTAGAGACCCATCATATTATACACTTTTTGAATGTCAAAAAGTCGTCAGTCTCTACATGACGTCCTATATTATACCATCATACAATTTATGAATTCAAAATTCTAATAAATTTTATCGACAACTCAACTACAAAATTATTCCAATGAATTAGTATTAGTAAGGATTGGAAAGGAGAACTCTTGGCTTTGGCACATTTCAGCAGTTCTTGAAGTATTGAGTATGCATATTTTTTTTGTTTTTTTCGTCTTAAATTTCTGAATTAATGCGATCTCGTTTTTGCATACGTGCACGTAGACTTTTTTTTATAACGGCATTGAAATATTCAAATTTTCAGCATAAAGGTAAAAACGGAAGATTGTCGATCAAGCAACTAATAACCGGGAAATACCTCACCTACATGCGAAAGATGCAACTTTGATTATTAAACGATTCCGCTTGCACACAAATCACAAACAAACAGACAAACAATTTAGTATAAAAGTTGTAAGATTGTAATCGTAAAGTAAGTATGTACTGGTCTCTGGTCTCTGGTATATGATCGTTTAGATTTAAGTTGTTTAATTACCCTCGCACGTTTGTCGTATACATAATTACTATACAAATTTCCTATAGCATCTGAAACGGTATAAGTTTTGAAGAAGAAGTTGAAGATTCATATTATAGTGTTACACTATTATCCATCTTGCTCACCTCGTCAGCACCAATACAATAAAAATGTGCATTCGTAATGTGCAAAAAGTTCAAATTATATGACAGAGGAAGAGTACAAAAAACATTCCATCATGTGATAAATAAAGTAATCTAACAATTAATAGTAATTGTTCAAACTAGGAAAAGGATATTCTACATATTGTACTTTTCATTATTGTGACTGGAATCTGGAATTTACATCATTGGGAATAATAAAGTTAGTAAACACAGTGCAAAAAGGAAATTCTCAATAAATACTGACCAATGTAAAATATAAAGCATGCGATGATTTGTATGTTTTGTACTAGAAGAGTGCCTCATTATTCGTAAAACCAACTATTCTTTGAAATTTTTCAAAAAACATTGAATGGGTGAACAAAATAATATTTGTAGTTTTGAGCAGAAAAAACACGTTTAATTTATTTCATGCAATGTATTGGATCAAGCAATATAAGTCTGTCAACAATATTGTACACTGTTTTTATTCATTTTGCAACACATTCTTCACATACAAAGAACAAAGACGGCATCAACAATATTTAAAACAATCATAAAAGTCAGCATGTAAAAAATTTACTCACTCTATTAAATTCAAAAGCTTCCTTTCCTTTTCTTTACCATCATTCATTCTGAATTCTAAGGTTAATACTATTTTCTTTCAACAAGTTTCAATATTCAATACAGCAATTCTACAGATATTATAAATTATGCATTATGCATGCACTAAAAATGGAAAACAGAACTACAAATCAGAACAAGGATGATATAGGAAAATATGAAAATGAAAATCATATTGATGAAATGCCAATAAATTTAATCAGTAATCACTACTTAGTCATTGACGTAGTTGCTGGTTGCCCCAAGCTTTGCCAAGCTTTCTTTGGAAGAAATAAAAAAAAACTTCACTGTCGGCCCCACATTCACTAACCATGACAAATACATGTGTAATAAAAACAAATCTACATCAAATCTATTGTAACAAAATATTAACTCATATATATTAATGCCAGAGATTTTCATGAGATTGCTTTACTTTTCTAGTTGGACACTTGAGCTATAAATAGAATTAATCGAAAATGAAAGTATACAAAGCTCATTTTACTGTGAATTATGCATATTACAATATAAAAAATTTGGGGTCTGATGAGTATTCAGTAACAATCAAGAACTTGGTTTGTTTTGAATTGAAAAAGAGGACGAAAAACATCATGTGAAATTTCAAAGACTTTAAGAAATTTAGTTGAAAAAACAGAGTTGTAATACGTAATATTTACGACGGTGAGATTTTTACTCCAGCTAATGAAACTGGACTCGTCAAATATCTTTGTTTGCTGGTAAAATAAATTATGCTGTATGAAACTTACTAATAGTAGAGCAATAAAACGTATTTTTGAATAAACAAATTGTTGTAAATTTCGTGCTGGTTGTTGTGCAAAACTTGCACAGTACAAGGCAAAGGTATCTTTTTTACAGATTTTAAACAAACAGACTTTGTGTCGTGTGTAATGCATAAAACACTTTTTACATTGAAGAACGAAAGCTGAAAATATTTACATAACGTTACATCAGGAAACACAACAGTTTTGTGTACTTTTTAAACCAGTTAAACCCTTTTGGGTTCCAAACGAAAGTAACACATTATTGTGGATTATGGAGCATTACACTTGGAATTTAAATTTGGAGTCAAGATATTCAAATATTTTTTAACAAATAGTTCTCTATGAAGACTTGACCTTTTATGTACATATTCCAATATACCTTTCAAATATAGTATTGGGAGCCCATGAAGATGAACTTACGTCAATGGTTGAAGGAATGGAAAGGTGTCTATTCTCTATGCATAATTGGATTGAAATATTGACAGGAGTACAGCTCTATCCTATATAATATGGAAATTATTGATATTACATAATTATTCCAATAATAAAAGTACATAGCACATATGATAGATAAGGATGAGCATGTGTGTACTCATTTTTACAAATTGTAGCGAAATGGAATCAATTTTTGTGTGAGAGATGGAAAGAGTTCAAATCACTGCTTGATATCTCAAATTTAAATTTATCTCCAAGGTACATTTCAAAGAGAAAGAAAAAGTCATGAGGTGACTTTGAAACTATATTTTGTTGAAATTTTGTATATTACCCTTTTTATATTAATAAATTATGTCATCTTATCATCAATTTTTCCTTTCAAATTTGCTTCCACATGTTACTAATTATGCTAATGATGAAGAAAAATAAAAGTCTGAAAAAAGCTGCACCCAATTTGAATCCTCTGATACACTAATACACTAAAACGCCTTTCTATTGAAAATTGACAGTTGAAATAGAAAAAAAGATTGTTTCCAAACTCATCAGAAAAAAATCAATCTAATTGCAATAAACTTTATGGAATTGATCTAGAATCTAGAACAAAAACAGCCAAAGCTAAAAAACTGGATGTCCAGTTTTGTACAAAAAATGTTGGACATAATTTCGCGTGTAGATGCTAAATCAATTGCATAAGTTTGGTTACAAAGTAAATACAATTACAAGTAAAATGATACATGAAAGTTACCTAAAGTTTGAAAACTAGAGTAGCGTTTTTGTAAAACCTTGATTTTTATTACTCGCGTGTAATGAGGAACTTTACTTTTGCCTTTTTGCATATTGGATTAAAAAAACTACGCAATCATAATTTTTTTTGTACAAAACTCAATCTGTACTATTATAAACTAAATAAACTTTTTTTACATGTTTAAACATCAATTGAGATTAAATTTCATTTCAGAAATCTCATAATGACTTAATTTTCTAGTTCCAGAGCAGATCTTCAGTGACAGACAAAGGTGTATTATTTTTTTTAGCTGAATCCTTTGTCTTTGCTCAATATTCACAAACCAGCAAGAATACAAACACTAAACTCTCAAAGTTGAAAAATTACACCCAAAAGTAAATGGACCACATCACATTTTGCAACGTGTGTAAATAAACCTAAATTTTATTACACAGCATTCCAAAGGACAAAGAGAAAAAGACGGAACAAAGAAGAAATTAAAATGTCAGCGCTGTTATTAAACTTAGAGCCATGCATAGTTAAGGAACAGACAAAGTATTCAGCTATTCATATAGTAATTGTTGTTGCTACATATTTTGTTGTCATAGGGCATTTAAGATTCAAGATCATGTGTTCTCAAACTGCATTATCATTTTAATGCTCTTAGTTTAGTTGTAAAAACTTCATAAAAAGGATCATAATTACGGTGTTGTCTATTGTCTATGCTCTATTCCGCATATCTGTATTCAATGGCTTTTAATTTGTATGCTAGTATAGTACATAAATTATAAAGTATGTATAATATATCTTTGGAAAAAAAAGTTTAACGGTTGCGTATTTACACAGCACAGACAAACTATCTAATTATACGTTGACTGATGAGACTTCTGCAAATTAATCGACGACGAGTAACAAGTTAGTCATCGCTATTTTTTATGATTACGTTTAGCCCATATAGCATAGATTTTATTCCTCCTGTCGTCTGTCTCATTGACATTGTCAATATTATGCTAATAATACTGACGCTATAAAGTCTAAAGTGCATCATTTGCGTAAAGGTGGAGAGTAAAATGCATGTATACATACGCTTCCATCAAGTCCATTCCATATTCCATCGTAAAATGCCCATCCTTATTACAAGAGTTTTTGAGGACTTCTTCATGCCACATGTATACGAAAAATAAAGGTGGGGTAGGGCATGAGCATGATGCTGTTTATTTTACTACACGTTAATAAATTATATAATAATTCTATCATCAAGTGTATGTATAACATTTTGTTTATTTACTTTATTTCTATTCTTGAAAATCAATGAAATGCAAATAGACAATGAGCAAAGCGGTGCATATCATCATCCTTGTTGGTGTATGATAACATGACATGATTAAAATGATATGTGCCCGCCACAAGGAGTCCTTTTAAATAGTTTTATTTAAATGAGAATGCAAAACTAGTTAATAGTTAAAGATAAATATTGGTACAGAATTTTGTATTCTGAACTCCTTACCGTTATCATCTCATCAGCATATGTACTTTTCCCCAATTGTAATGAGAAGTTCTGGTAAAACATACAAAAAAAATAAACTGTGAACTGCAAACTGTTTACTTTTGTCTAGCTGTGTCTATTGACTGACAAGGTTTTAATTGAAAGGATTCGATCACCATTTTGATTTAGTAGTTGGACTGTGTTGTTGGAATTGAAGGGATTGTATGCTGATTTAAAGTATCATAGACTCTAATTGTTCATACTGTGCATATTAATTACTACTCATGGTCATTAGAGGAACGGTCAACAGTACATATTATGCAATGGTGTATTCAGTATTCACGTTTATCGGTAATCAATTTAAGTGCAAGTGAGTTCATCAATCAGACATTTTTTAGCCTAGACCATGATGAATACTATGTATTATGTATATTGTACAAAGATCATCCAAAATAAAAAGATCCGACATTTTTTCCCTTGCACTCTTAAAAATGCTGGTAAAATACTATTCGACCCAAACAAATGACGTTGTATTTAATAAACAAATCAGCCAGTAAAACTTGTAAACAACAAATTTGATAAACAAGAATTTATGTACATATATACGCATTATTTTTTTTAAATATACAAAATTAATTGACATCAGTATCGCCTCCGTTTGTCAATGGTTAGTTCAAATATTGTTTCTGGATTTAATTGACTCTTCAATGAGTATTAAAATAACTATAATATTTTCATTCTGTCATCATTTTTACACTTAATCAAATTCCATTTTGTAGTTTTCAATTCGTAGTTTATGTTAGGAAATAGTCATAATAAAATTTATTAACTGCGGAACGATCGTCATTACCACTTATGTTTTCAAGTTACTCAATTAAGTATAGAGATTCTTCAATGTCTTCAATGTTGTCTTAATTGTGTTGGAGGGAAATTTTTCCATGAGATGAAAGAATGCTTGTACAGATATGCCAACCAGTTACTTATGTACACTTGACAAAAGTCCCTCAAAAATATAAAAGAGAGATTCATCATAACGGCATATTTAGTAAATACAGTAATAACATCACAATATAGAATATAAATGGAAATGGATATACATGTATACATGCATATATACATTATACATACACACAACTTTAAATGAAATAAAGGAGTACGGAACATGTAAGAAGTATGAGAATATAATGATGAGCCTACACATATGATGATGACTGATGACATAATAATCAGAAAGACGAGATGACTCGTTGAATGTGTCACTGATAAAATCTAAACACGAGTAAGTGTGCATAGAGAAAATAGAGATATAAATACATGGTAAATAGCAAATGGCAATGAAATGAAAAGATTTTGTTTCAGTGATCATCAAACCATTTGGGAATATTTTACAACAATAAATGCAAGAATGATGCAGAGACCCATCTTTTAAATGTACAATGTACAGTCATTATCATAATAAAAAAGGCTATCTTTTCCTAGTCAATCATTAGAGACGGAGATCTTCACAATTCACAAGCACAGTGCAGTAAAAGAATAGGAAATGACTCCAATTAGCTCCACGATCCGCTGTATAGTTTAGTATTAGATATTTTACCAAAAGACAAAAAATATCTTTCGACATTACAGCACCTTAAAATCCCTTTGTTTTTTGAAAAAAATTTAATGGTCATTAACATAGAAATCTGTAGGTAAATGCACTCACGATCAAAGTGTATTATTTGGTATTTGCATAGTCAATAGCCAAACAATTGATGATGCATTCTTAATACATAATACATAACACATTTTTACACTTTACACCCTGAGTGCACCTTAAAAATTTAGGAACAAGAATTCAAACCGTTGGTCAGTGCAATTGTGATCTCAGGAAGATCCTTATCGACAATTATTAGATATTTCCTCCCTCAAAATTAGCCTTCATCAGAATGGAACAAAGTACAAAGCAAAGGTAGATATGCATGCATTAGACATATGCATCAAGGCAATTATTAAAGAGTAGACCAAACAGAGAAGCAACAACTTTTTTACCTCATTTTTATTTTTATAAAGGTATGTAAACCGATTCAAGATACTTATAATAATAATCATTTAATGATGCAAGATGATAGACTGTATTACAAATATTATCATTCATTATTCATTTATTTATCATGTACGATGGACATTTTACTGTTATACACTGTTCTGTTCAGAGTACATCAGAGAGCCATGTAGTTAAATAAAGTTATTATCATAATTGAAGAAGTACTGACTGGCTGATAAAACAGTGCACGTCGTGTTTTTGTTTTTATTACAATGTGTGCATTTCCAGTATGTCTACAGACATCACACAAGTACAACTACAAGTAGAAGCACAATCATGTTTACTTGTAACTTGTACCACAAGGAATGAAGTATTTTAACGCTGAAAATCACAACTATTTGGAGTACATAGAAAACATCTCTTTGGTATGACTATTATAACTTGTATGACCAATGTCGTGCTCAAAGCACAACGATACAAACTGAAAACCATCTCATGACTCAAAACTCATGAGATGTTTCCTTCATCTGAATCAATTTCTTATTTTAGAATTTAGATGACCTGTGACTGTACACTGTACATAAAAGTAAAAGAGTCGCACATGCACAAATAAAATGACACTGATAAATCATGTCGCCACAATTTTTATGAACCTGTAGTTTTTCCATTTATCCCTTTTTTTATCTATGAATACTCTGTAAACAAACCTTCTCTGGGTCAATTCATGCATACTGGATGTCCAAAATCTATAGACAAGAGACAAAACAAGATACTTATCTGTAATTCTTTGCCTATACATTTGAGATTTGAGTGTTACAGATATTCCATTGATCTTACAAGATTGAACGATTGTGTCAAAATTATTGGCAGCTGTCGCTTGACATCGGTACACTCGCATACCGCATACATCATCAGTTTTCAGTATATGGTGGTTTTACCAAAAGGTCATTGCCAGAAATACAAGAAAACAAGTCCACAAAAACATTCCTCTTTTTCTCCTTTACCATGTACCGACGCTAATCAGACTCATCATCAGATGAAATTCCATTCAAACATGAAATTAGTACCAATTTTTTTTTGTTTTTAACACAAGTTAAGATTACATATTACGTGTCATCTATAAAAATACATGTAATATGTTTTTGGCTACCAATTTTTGCTTCAAATCCCGAAGGTCTCTCCGTGTATGTAGTATGTATGCACGGATTGCAAACAATCATCTGACTATTTACTTTAAAAGAATCTTTAGGTAATAAGTAATAATATAAAATAAAAATATACATAATAATACTTACAACTTACAATATTACTATTACGTGATATCTATGTACATCTAGAGACATAAAGGTGACTTGTGTCATTTGAGGTTGACTACTGAATACAATATTATTACATGTATTTGTTGTATTATGCTTGGTTTCATAGAGAGGACGTGGCTCACCAGTTTGCTCACAAGTTAATTGACAGTTTCAAATTACCAAGTCCTCGACGACGACAATTCGTACATGGGGAATCTTATTCCATTTCCATGCATCATGTACAACAACTTCTATCTATTCTTCAGTTTACCTTCTAACTTTCGTATTTTATTTCAATGAGCACATTCTTGCGTTCATGCGATGGAAATTTCATAGAAAGACAGATTCTTACAAGAACTTAGAGAAAACGTAGGAATATTATACAACACGTGGAGTGTATATTGTACAGCTGAAAAACGAAACATTTTCAATGTCATCGTTTGCTCCATAATACCGTACTTGAAAAGAATCAAAATTCGTAATTAGTAGAAATGGCAAAAATTCTAAGCAGTACAAAAATTTCCAAAAACACCAAAGTGTGACTTTTACAATTCGAAGGGAGTTTACTAAACAATTGAGATGATTAAAATTCGTTGAAACAGTAAATCCCCCTAGATGACTCTAGATCTTCATTTTCAGAGCCATTATCAATTACCAGGAATACAAAATAATACTACGAGACTATCCTACGTTTTCCAGACTATCATGAATTACGAATATGACATACAGGTAGGAAATTCAAAGACAGAAAAACTACGATACACGTGTATTTGACCTCTCTAAAAACTCGTCATAAAAACTGAATACGTAGATAGCTACATAAAATAAAACATTGGCATTGACAAGGTCAGAGCAGAGAGAGTAGAGTATCTGAAAATTTTCAGACTGTTCAGGTTTGAATTATGATACTTTGCATGAGAATTCAGAATACAATCCAGTCATTTGCTTATCTTCCCCCAAACTCCAAACAGGAATGAGAAACAAACCCATAATGTACTTGAACAATTTAAATGGTTAATCGTGAGCTTGAATTAATGTTTATAATGTTCATTCATTAGCTTTCTGCTTATTTGTATTTTTTTACGTAAATGGTAAATGCAGCCAGTCTGCAAAGTGTATAGACTATAGACCTAGGAAAAATTGTGAAGGCACGGGAGCCGTTAAGATCATGACTTTGTGTTTTGCTCTCGCCGTTTGAAAAGAAAAACTTGAAAACCAGAAAAATGATAAAATCGAGTCAATAAAATGAGCAAAGCTTCATGGAATGTATATGATTGGAAAGAAGTGTTAGAATTTTCTTTGTATTTATTTGCTAATTTATAATGCATACGCAGAGCATCTATTGTACGATGATATTTGACATTGAATTGAGACGGAATGCACACGTAAATGCACAGTATACGTTTTCATAGAGAATAATAAAAAGGTTAATTGAGGGGCTTGGGCAAATAAGAGCTTCCGTTTCGTATTCGTATCACAACTTCTGTAAAAGTCGTCCGATCTTAATAATATATTCAGGCATACTAGCCCCTTTCTTTAAGCGTCGATTGAGTCCAATATTTTTAAGATCGGATGACTTTTGTGGATTTGCCATCATTTTCCGCGGAGCATGTTGAAAATTTGCAAAATTTGGCAATGATAATTTTTAACATGGCTCCGGAGAAACATCACAACTCCTGTAAAAGTCGTCCGATTTTCATGATATTCAGCTTGATTGACGCCTAAAGAGTTAGAC
>JAQGBH010005870.1:0-13479 GCA_034698265.1 Sminthurinus aureus | reverse complement strand
TATTTTTTTTCTGCATGAAATGAAATCTAAAAAATTGCCCCACCCACAAGGGGTGGAATTCTTAAATTTTTCTTCCATCAAAACTAACTAATTTCAACATGGAGAATCCGAATATGAACACTAAAATCAAGTTTGCGATTTCAACTATCTGAGTGGGACATTTGGTTTACATCTGCTGGTATGTATGTATGTATGTATGTATGTATGTATGCATGGTGTACAAAAGAGTGTCTCCGGGGGAGTCTTCCCTTTATTATTGATTCCAAATTCCAATCTTTATAACACTCACACACATTTGTATGAGTGCCATAATGTCTAATACTAAGTGAATACGTAAATGAATGTAGATAAATAGGTGGGCACTTAAAAGTGTAACATGATAGCGGTGTTGAAATTCCTGATGAAAAAATTCCAAGGATTTATTAAGGATTTTTAGTATATGTGTCAAGTGTGTACACAAACCTCAATTTTGTAAAAATAATAGTGGCATTAAGGGAATAAAAGAATCAGGGGAAGTAAATGAATGACTATACCAAAAGGACACAATAATTATAATTATAATAACAACAACAACGAGGAAGAAAATGTGGGGGTCTCCAGTATACATACATATGCTTAGTTGTGCATCAAGTTTTGTCATCCTTACTCCTTACACTTTACAGGTATGCCATACATCCACAATATATACATACATACATGTAAGCAAAAATCACTCTCACTCACAACTCACATCACACGTAAACATACATATGCATTTACATGTATGAATGTCAAAAAGAGGAGGAACTTGATATTCTCAAAATAGAAAATAACAGGATTTGGACATGAGGCAATATAAAATACAAGTTTATTTCCAAGTTTGGCCTACATTTTAAAGCTTAGTAAGTGTGCGTGCTCACCACGTTTTTCTGTCATTCACGTCAACTCCTCTGACTGGACAAGTTCTTAAGTTCATCATCTTTGTGACTCTTGGGACAAATTTGTAGAGCAAAGTCTTGAGGTAAATTCAAGTTTTAATTTTCAAGTGTTTCTATTTCTCAATTTCTCGATCGGTTTCATTTTCATAAGTAATATACTATATTATTCTGAGTTTCAGTCAAACAATTTTGTGTTCAATATTTTGAAAATTTTATTTTTCATCTGTGAAATTATATATTTTGAAACTATTTCTATTGGAAATTATTCCAAAAACTAACAAAATTGATTTAAAAAAAAGGTGTCTGATTTATCATTTAAATGGAAATGTCTGTTTCTCTGTTTCTCTATTTTTCTAGAATGGCACAGTCACTTACTTTTCTCTCTGTAGCATCCGCTGCACTACTCATAATTTTCATCTCAACAGTTCATGTGGCCGAAAGTCAATTGCAAAATCCTATACAAAATCCCATGTGGATAGAAGAGCAACCAACACAATCCTATACTATCTACAATGGGCAAGTGTATGTTCATGAAAAGAAGAATGGTTGGTTTTCCTGGTTGAGTTATGATAATTTGGTCAGTCCAGTTCTTCAAGCAGTAACCGCTTGGATACCGGAAATGCCAAGTTTCTTTGGAGGTTCAAGTGCAAATGAAACCGAATTGGACTTGGTTGACACACAAGGAAGTCAATTAAATGCTCAATATGCTAATGCTGGTGGACAACCTCTTTATCCAAATCCAAATGGTTACTACAAAAATTCCGTCCCTAATTACGGTGCTGAAAAATATCCATCACCATCATCAGCTATTAATCTACAGCAAAGTTATGGGAACAAACGACCTTCTCCTTCTTCTCCTTACTATCCTCAATATCCACAACAATCAATGATGCCCCAACAACAACAACAACAACAACAGCAACAAAGTTATAATCGACCCCAGGAGCAACAACAACCCAGTTATAATCGACCACAACAACCGCAACTTTACAACCAAAAACCACAACCCTTTCAACAACCTATTTATGGCCAAGAACCCCAACCCCAACAACAATTCTATGGTGCTTCCTCCACTTTTTCTACATATGGAAATCCTAATATTGAGTTGGTCAATCATTTAGAGAGTGTGGGATCTGTAGAATCAATAGTGACTAAATCTCAAGAACGACATTATCAACCTCAAAGCTTTTCTGGACAATCTATTCAATCTGGATCATTTCCACCTAAAAACTCTTTCGATGCCCCAGAAGTAGAAGGAAAACCTTATCAACAGCAGCAACAACCAGAAACTTCCACAGAGATTGTCAAGGTCGTTGTTGAAAGTTCAAGTAGTGTTGAAAGAGATGGAGATGAACCTTTCCCATGTCCAACACTTGGTCAATGGAAATGGGATGGCCAATACTGTATCGCCATCGGACCATACCCAACTTGGGGATGTAAACCAAATGATCTTGTGATGTCTGCCAGAATTTCCATCTGCAGAAACAAAATCTTTTTCCCTAATGAACCGTAATATGTTTTTTTTTAAAGTATTTTACGTATTTATATAAACTATAATAATATAGTCGTATCGACTTGGTGCAATTGATATATTTTTGTGTTTTTATGAAATAATGACAAGGCTTAAGAAAAGACTAATATTTATATTTACATGTATTTATAATTGACTGGAAATTTTTAAGAGCTATTATTTAAGGCACATTACTTAACTTTGTTATTATTTATTATTTTATTGTTATGTTTTCATAAATTATTGTTTTTGTTGATAATGTATAAGAAGACATTTTTTTTATATAAAACTGTGTAACATGATATCTTACGCGTTTTCAATGTTTACTGCGCATATCTATTAGTTCATCCAACACTTTTTATCATACATTCATGATACATATACATAATGTCATGCTACTATTTTTGCATTCGTTAAAGGTTGAAGTAATTTGTAAAATATTTGATAGTAAATAATACTTTGATCAAAATTTCGGATTGGCATAAAAAAGAAGATAAGAAAACTTCATACTATAATCAATGTGAACATGGAAGTACTAATTAAAATGCATGTACATATGTACTTACATATGTATGGATTTAAGCATGCAATTCAAAAGATTAATGAAATGGCTCGGTATTTTTATATTTTATGACATGGTGCTAATGACGATGTTGTTCAATGTTCAAGAAAAGCAATATCAACACGAAAGTACAACAACACTCAAGAATGTATAGAATATATGAAGTAATAATATATCCAATTTTTCTTTTTTATTCAACTTTTTTTTCCAAATACGCATAAGTAATACATACAATACAATAACAATCAGCCAATGACTTAGTTTCTCGATCGCGAATATATTATATAAGTATAATAATATATAATATATCTTTTTCAATAATTTCTTCTCGTTCATTAGTTTATTTATATTTTATTATTAATTATTTTACTAATTATGTACCGACTTTTATTTTTTTTTTATTTATTAGTTAATATTTTATATGAAAATATAAAATGTTAAAACTTTTAAATTTCGATATATAATATAATATGTGTCATCAGTAGGTCGAAGCGCATATGTTTTCTCGCTTCAGTATACTATTATTAGGTGTACTCATCAGTCATACATAAAACCTCGACGTGTTGAAAGGATTTTTTTTCTACATATTACCATTCGACATATTCCAAGAGGAATGTTGGAAACATGCAACAATACTGTATAATTGTATACTATATGTAGTATATAATTATGGGTAGAGGGGCGGGTTGAGATGCTTTAGAATTGGTCGACGATTGTAAAAAAATTCATAAAGCAAGCACTATTGGATATTTTGAACTTGAAAGTTACGCATTATTATCATATTGAAGAAAAAAAGGGCAAAAAATTCACAATTATACAGTAATGCTACGGATTTAAGTATAGAACATGTTTCATGTTGATAGGCACATGTACAACAAGAAGAAATCTATTTAAAAGAAGCAAAACAAAACACACATTGAAAGAGACAAGAATCTATATAGAAGAGAATTATAAGATTAGCTTTAAAAAATAGTTGTGACGTAGTACCTTTTCTTTGATTGAATAATAATAATAATAATATTTGTATCCATTGCGTATATAATGGACATATTCCAGTATTGTTTTATGTTTTATTATTATTGGTATATGAATATGTATTATTCTGGCACTTTTAACGTTGAATGACTAAAGTTATTAATTGATTATTTTTTTTTACACCTTATACATTTACATCGAACACTATAATATAGTTTTATTCTCCTTTATGTATTTTATTATAGTATGTATAGTCATTTTTTTTATATTTGTATGTACATACATTTTTTCGTTTTGTAAATTGATTTGTTAAAATTTGTACTGTTTGGTTTTTTTTATCGCTCACTTAAATATCAGTTCATTTTTGTTATTTAACTGAAAGTACTTATTATGAGTATTTCAATTTTTTCAGCACACCAAAGTATTTTTCACCGAGGATATTATATTATACTGTACAATTAAAATTATCGTTTCTGCCCTTAGTTTATGAAAAATCTTCTCCCACTTCCCTCCCCCCACAGCTTAAAAAATACTCACTAAAAAAAGAATATTCACACGATATCATAAGGACGTAAACTACTTTTTGTAGGAATAAAATAAACAAATAGGTTGACTAATAAAAACAAGAAGGAAGATAACAAGAAAAGTACGTATATTTTTCTACTAATAAGAATACGTAAGAAGCGAGAAAACAAAAATAAATAAATATAAGTAATAATAATGACTATTCATTTTTGGATTTGAAACATATTACAATGACATCAAAAAATACAATGTACCTTTTTGTTTTGCGGCAAAACAAATTGATACACATGCGTAACATAATATACTAGTATGATACATGTTAGTTTTCTAAATTTTTCTTTCAAAATAAAGTCAGTACATTTTCTAAACTATAAACAAAGCAGGAAACTAATTATTATTATTGTAATTAGAAATCAGTTGTACCATAGCCTTTTGTTGATCATAATGATTTAATTTTTTGACTATTATTTTTAACACAAAAATAATAAATAATAATAATTACAAACTATATGGATATAGTCACTACTTTGAGAGCATATTTGTTTATATATTTCAAATAAATACTTGGTTGTAGTGGAAAGTGTAATGTCATTATAGATGTTCGTATATAAAGATATACAAATATTTGAAGACAATAATAATAGTAAACATTATTATTATTATTACAAAACAACATGGAGAACTGATGGTGAGACCAAGATAATTTGACTTTTTTGCTTTGGTAGGTAAAGTACGAAAAAATAGGTGAAAAAGCTATATATATTCAGGAACTAGCAGCTTTGGTGTCCTTGAGTGCGTAAGTGTGTGGGTAGGTTTCCAAAGAAATGAAGACTTACCCCATGGAATTTTCAAAATAATTGTTCAGAAAGACTTACCAACCAGAGTCATTCATGATGAGTCCTGAATCCATCATCAATATGATGCAAGACATCAAGTAGTAGTAGTTACAGGATTGTACATACATCAGATGCTATTTTGAAATTTGTTTGGAAGGACGATAAAGGTGTTGGAAATGACATTTTTCAGAATTACATGCGGAACGTAATTCAAAATAACAAAGAGTAATAAATGGGTCGATCTGTCTTCCAACTCTGAAAAAAACAAATAATTATATCCAACCAGATATAACAGAAACAGAAAAACAAATTAGCAACGTACCCATATTATTATGTATTATGTACTTTACGTATAATATTATGTCATTTTACTAAAATTTCTAAATGATTTTAAATATGAGAAAAGTTGGTATTCCTGGATAGTGAGACTTGAAATGAAGCAAGAACATTTTATGTACAATAGATATTTTTTTATACATAGGAACAAAATTACCCTGAATGATCATCAAGTGATCTTGAAATTGAAATTAGGGGAGATTGATATGATGTCCAAGTGCCAAACTCTGATTCTTTTTCTTGTTCTTCTTGTTGTTGTATCATTACATCTCTGAATAACATTCTTGGAAGTAAAAATACATCTTGATCCTCATCATCATTATCTTCTTCTACACAGTGTTCATAATCATCTCCATATTCTCCATGTTTTGTCAACCAAAGATATTTTGTATTTTTACTATTTGATGAAGAGGATGATGATTCCATTAACTTTTTATTATGTAATCGACGATTTATTCGGATTTGTTGGGGTGTACTTGGTTTAATTAATTTATCAGTTCCACTATTCATTGAATTTATACGACTTCTAAAAGTACTAGTATTATAAGGTGTTCGTTTTCCAATTCGTTGACGAATATACTTTTTAACTCGATTTGCAGCAACCAAAGTAGCTGATGTATATACATTATTACATCTTTTCAATGAAACTGGAGTTGATGTTAATGATTTTCTTGGTGAATTTTTTGAAGCATTTCTTCTAAACACAAGGTTTTGATTACGAACTTCAGCTAATTTTGAACGCATTTCTAATGATTCTGTATTTGGGACTTTGTAATTTGTACCCTCAATTTTTACACCTTGTTCTCTACATTGTTTAAGTAGTTGAACACATTCTTTTCTCATAGAAAATACACGAGACGTAAGACTTTTCCTGCTAGCTTCTTTTGATATAACGGTGTCAGTTGTCACCATTAATTTTTTTTCTGCTGCATACAGTTGATTACGTAGACGATCGACTTTTTCTTGTTGTTCTTTCAAATCTCTTTTAATATCCGATATTTGGACCATTTCAGATAAAAGTGTATTCAATTCTTTATTTATAGCTCGCCTGAAAAATATTCAAAATTCAAAATATTTACATGTTATAATGGATTCAAAAATAAAAAATAACAATAATAATTATTATTACTACATATTTACTGTTATTATTATTAACATTTTACAGGCTTGTGTATCAATGTCATAAAACATATTTCTTATTTCTTTATGATATTGATGACTTGACTATGAATGAGATTATGTTTATACCTGGATTGAACAATTCCTCTTTCCATTTTTCGAAGTTCAATTTTATCTTTCTGGTCATTCATTTTCTTGAGTAAAGTTGCCTTTAATAATTTTTCTCGCAGACAAAGTTCTTCTCGTTGTTTCATTGCATCCAAAACAGGTATAAATTCAGTACTAATGATAGCTTCTTCATTATTATTATTATTATTGACAGGACAAATTGAAAATATATTTTCCTGATTTTCATTTAATATACTGTTAATCAAATCAGTAGTCGCTGTAACATCATTAGAATCAACAGTGTTGGAAATAAGAAGAAGAGAACTTGATGGTAAAGAAGCTGGAATTATATTATTATTATCATTACAACTGGTAACTTCCTTTTCTACTTCTAAAGGCAGCAATGGATTTAAAATGTTGGTGGTTGTTTTGGTCGATGTTGCTGATGATAATGATGCTAATGATGACGACGACGGAGCTATATTTTTACTATGTTCCCTTGATGCTTTTAAAAGATTATTAAGTGATACTTCAAAACTTTCTGGAAGTCCGGTTGTAGTTGGCTTTGTTGATGTTGAAGTAGTTGTTTCAGTCACTGGTGAATATTGCAATAGTGTTGATGGTAATGATGATGATGAGGAAGATGAGATTATGGGTGTTTGGACTTTGGGAATATTTAGAATGGGAAGTGTAGTATTGCTATTACTTTCAGTCAGACTTTTCTTTCTTTTCTCTTCAATTTTTTCATGTTTCTTTATATTTTCGGTATAGATTTCATTCATTTCTTCGTCATCATCATCAGATGAAGATTCATCTTGACCTATACGGATAATTAATGGTGTAACATTTTGATTTGGTACAGTGATTTTCAAATGTTTCAGGAGTGTATCCGCATTTTTGGGATTATAAGTATTTTTCTTCAAAACGTTATTATTAACAATAGTACGTTGAATATTGTGTAAACTTGGACTACTTCTGGTTGTAGTAGTAGGAATGTTATTAATGGAACTATTATTAATTTTTGAAGTAGAAGTAGTAGCTAAATTATTATTATTCAAACTCATCATCATTGATGGATTAGTACTTTTATTATGTGTCCTAATATTTGCTGATCCATTATTTACAACTCGAACGATTTGTAAATTTTTACTCTTTTTATTTATAACTGGTTGTAACTGAGATTGAGCTCGATTATTTATATGTGTTGTAGTATTATTCTTTGCATAAGGTTGTAGTCTATTATCTTTTGAATAAATATTTTGTACAACTGGTAACTGGATATTAGCGAATTGTTTTGTTGTTTTAAAGGGAATAATAATATTACTACTACTGCTAGTAGTAGGGGTTGCTGTAATTATTTGTTTAGTTTTCAAATTTGTAGTAGTATTTGAACTAACAGCATAGGGAGGTTTTATTGGAGATGGCAATTTTTTTGTAAATGATGATGATGATGGAATCAAAGTAGATATTGGAATTATTGGGTCTTTTTTCTTTCTTGAAATTTCTAAAAGTAATTGTGCACGAAGAATTTCTTCATCTTCAAAATTATTCATGTCATCCTCATCGTCTACATCTTGAGCATTTTGAGCAGTTACAATGGATGATTGCATAGGAATAGGATGAACTGCAGTTGAAGTAGTAGTAGTTAAAGTTGTAGTAGGAGTAGTAGTACTAGAATTACTTGTTGTAGTACTGTTTTTTGTGTTGGTAGTCGTAGTAGTAGTAGCAGTAATAGTAGGTACTGAAGTAGTCGTAGTTAAATCAATAATTTTAATAGGAGCAGAGAATGTCGTTGTTGCTGTAGTTGTTGTTTCTAGAATAGTAGTAGCAATACTTATAGTAGATGTTGTAGTTGCTGATTTCATAGTACTACTACTGTCTAATGATTTACTTTTATCTGTGATTGTTTTTGTGGATGGTGAAGGCTGAGACACAACACAAGTTGGGTTTATTGATGATGCTGTGTCAGAGATAATAGGAACCAAATTACTAATATTATTAGTTGTCAAATTTAAAGCATCTTCGGGTGATGATGGAGGTTCATCATATCTGTAATGACTTGTTTCAGATGAACTACTACTACTACTGGTACTATCAGTTATTTTTAAAGCATCAACACCAACCACAACCGATTTTTCAGTAGCTTGTTCCAAAGACGATGTGTATGTATCAGTATTTGTTACAACAGAACTAGTATTTAGAATACTGGCATCATTATTTTCAGACGAGTTTGCAAAATTTCGTATTATGGGAGGAGGAGGAGGGCGTGGTACAACTATTGTATGCTGTTTGTTGTGTTTTTCATCAGGTTTAATTGGTGAGGATGGCGGAGAGTTTTCTGGGGGAGGTGGCGGGGGCTTAATTAAAACTGGCTCATCAGGAATCGGAGGAGGAGTAGGTATGGTATTGGGTAATTGAAAAGTTGATGTTCTTAGTGCTTCAGTACTAATATTATTTGTTGACAAATATGGATGTAATGCATTTAAATTTAAAGCGTATGCTGTAGGCCATGACATCAAATTTAACATGGGTTGATTAAAGAAATTACTACCATACATGGAAGACGAAGGTTGTAACAAATTATTTGTTGTTGTTGTTGTTGCTGCTGCTGTAGAATTTACTGTTATTGGAGCAGTAGTAGAGGTCATAATTGAAGTACCCATGAGATTATGAAAACCAAATGGTCCCCCACTATTAGTATTAGTAGTTGTATTTTGTTGTAATGATGATGGAGTAAATTGATTGATACATGATTGTTGATTTAATAACCCACTTGTATTGAAAAACATTGGTTGTTGTTGTTGTTGTTGTACATTATTTAAAAGTTGTTGCTGAAGTTGATGTTGATATTCTTGAGTAAAATTTGATGGAATGTGTAATGTAGATGGAAGGATATTATTATTTACAGGATTACCCGCAGGAAATCTCATATCAATATCTCTGGTTCCTAGATTAGGTACATACAAAGTATTTACAAAATCATTAGCGTTAGTAGGAGTAGTAGTATCTCTATTATTATTATTATTTGTAACTAATGGTGGTGTTGATGTAGCTGTTGTCAACGATGATGATGTGAGGCCTGTTGATAATGATGATGATACTGTTGAGTAAGGTCTTAAAAATTCAAAAGGTTCAATGGATGGTGGTGGTGGAATAAATGATGATTGAGATGTTAATTTTGAGAATGAAATGTCTTCATTATTAAAAGTATTTTCTTTATCACTACTTTTCAATCCCAGCATTCTTCCATTTTCTTGATGATAATTTTGTTCTTTTAAAATATGTTCAGGCATCAATGTGGTTGAAGTTGTAGCAGCTATAGAATTAAGATAAATACTATTATTAGTATAAGTAATTAAAATATTGCCATTGTCATTATTATTATTATAACTACTAGTATAAAAAGAAATATTAGATAAATCAGAAGAAAAAGCACCTTCATATTGTTGTTGTTGTTGTTGCTGATATAATTTCATTGAATTGATAAGATTCCATTGTTCCCGTGCTTTTGCAAACATAATTTGTTCTTCTTCTTTACTTAATGTAGCTGTACTTTGAATTGTTCTAGTTATATCTTCTTCATCAAGTGGTTCGTTTGAATAGGGTGAATAAGGTTCATCATCACCTAGCAATATTGCATCGTCATCATCCTCATCCATACTTCTAATACCAATATCATCATGATCATAGTTATTTGTAATAATGATGTTAGTTGTATTATTTTGGTCCTCTTCCCTACTACTTGTACTAGCTGTTGTTGTTGTTGTTGTTGTCGTTTCTTTTTCTAGATTAACATTTCTATGTAGTTTAGACATTAAATCTTGTAATGCAACTCTTCTTAAATGAAGTACTTCAACATCATCTTCTTCTTGATCTACTAGATCAACTTGTTTTGTTCTTCTTTCTCCCCCTTCTATTTCTTTTTCAGCATCAGTTGAATCATCGTCGATTGTAACTACTTCAGGTAGTGGTTTTGGGGGAATTTCTACTGAAATTATTGATACATTATCATCATTATCATCTCCTGAACTATCACTAATATCTTCAATTTGACTGTCTGGAAATAAACTAATATACGTTGGTGCTGAAGTGGTTTTGGAAGACTCTTTTGT
The DNA here is from genome assembly GCA_034698265.1 of Sminthurinus aureus. NCBI lineage: Eukaryota > Metazoa > Arthropoda > Collembola > Symphypleona > Katiannidae > Sminthurinus > Sminthurinus aureus. The sequence goes on along the minus strand of JAQGBH010005870.1, from coordinate 2,479 downwards.
TCTATCATCATTATTATTCTTTTCTTGAACTCTTGTGGGCAAGCTTTTGATTACAGATGTTTTTCTTTTGGAGATTGAAAATGAAATTCCTTTTCTAGTTTTATTTTCTACAAAAAGAAATAATAATAAAAATAATAACAACAAAATCAATATATAAATAAATAAAACCATACAAGAATTCAAAATATTAAAGTAATAATAAATAACTATGATTTTTCTCATTATTATTATTGTTGTTTCTTCTACATTATTTTTCTATGAAAAAAAAAACTATAAATAACTTTTATATATAATAATTACCTTTGGATTCACTACTTTGAGAATTAACAATTTTAGGCCTTTTCTGATTATTTGTAACACTAATAACAATATTGGGTTGAGTTGAATCCCCTTGTGTTGACTCTACATGACGTTTTTGAGCTGACTTATGTTTTCCATGAAGACTACGGATAATATTCTGAGATTCTTTTCTTCGTGTTTCCTCTTGTACACTCCTTCTCCGATGGTTAGAAGTTTTATGAGCTTGAATTTTAAATGATGTAAATAACTTAAACAAACAGCTTAAACACACAAAACTACACAATAACTTGTATTATACTCTATCTCTGGATATACATATTCTGCATTGCATATAATAATAATAATAATATTTTTATGTATACAGGCTGAGGAATAACATTACAGGGTTAAAAAAAAATGAAAATAAAAAAAATACAACATGTGCCCTGGTATTAAATCATAATAATATTGTTCCACAAAGTAAAAATGTTAATCAATGTTAATATCAACATGTGTTGTAAGTATGCAAATATAATTAGTTGTTATAATAATAATTTTTATATACAATGTAATTTAAAAAAAAAAACAATAATAATACCTGGAGATTTTCTCTTACTACGACTTCTACTTGGTAATTTTCTATCCTGATCATATCTAGATTTCCTAACTCCTGTTCTTGAACGATGTTGACTACGAGCAGAATCTACTCTCGAAGATCTAGGTTTTGATTTTGAATGGGCATTATCCACTTCTCCATCTTCTTTAATTTCTCCTTCTTCAAGATCTTCCGATTCCATAATTACCAGCTACCACCTACATATTAACACAATACTTGTGTTTACAAAACCTCGCTCTTGAGTCTAAATAATATACCTTAGACCTAAATATAACATATGACACATAATATTCCAATTATCAACATCAACCAACATTACCATGAAATGAAATTGGATTCGAAGCTTTGTATAATATTATATAATCAAAACAATATAATATTCAAAATAGCAAGTATTTTTGTGTATTATGAGTTATAATGAATAAATAAAAATTTCACGTTTTTGTCGCGTATATAAAAAATGTATGATTCTCCACTCTCCAGCTTGAGTTATATATACTGACTTGAAAAACTTCTGTATGGTTCAACTCCCTTTTTTTCTGTTTTATTTTTAACCAAACAACACTTTACTTAACCTATCCTCAACTAATCAAAGAATTAATTAACCTACTTAAGCATGGCAATTTTTGTTTTAATTTCAGAATTTTAGAGATACTATAAACTATAATATAACATTAATAAATAGGGGTTAGTTTCAAGTTCTTTCACACTGTGTTGTAGTCTATAAATATAACTGATTTCAAATGAATACTGAAACACATGTTACGTTGCAAGTACTATAAATTGTTATTTCAAATGTGTAGGTCGATTTTACATTAAAATATGAGAGCAAATACACAAAAATTAAAATTGAGCCACACTAACCCAAAAAATAAATTTCACACTCAAACCTCAAACTGTATAAACATTTTTAATAGTTCTAAATATTGGTTTAAAATCTGAAATCCAACAACAAATTCTTCTCGTTTTTGTACCTCATGTGCAAGTAAAAATAAACTGCTAATTTGTAGTTTGATGAAAAAAAATTCCTATGCAAATTACAAATTACAACCTTGACTTAATGTATTTAAAAGGCAAAAATATGTTTAAACTTAAGTATAGGCGTAATCCATTTACATACTTACAAAATAATAAAATAGTAATAATAATACAACTATGCGATATTATCTACTTGAATTGAAATCACATAATAAAATAGTTATAGACTATAGTTAAAATTCAATCTTATCTCGCTTGACAAAAGTAGCAGTATATTATACGTGCTCACATTAGATTACACAATAGTGAAACTATGCTATTATAGATACTCAAGACAAATACTACTATACGATTTCAATCGACACACATTCCAGTATGTCCACAATTACATGTTTAATTGTAATCCAAGTTAATTGCACAATTTGTTAGACTTTCACTATGTACACTCTATTTTCTTATGCGAATCACAAATCGCAAATCGCTATCAAATCGAAAATTTCGAAACCTTCCGCTCAAAGGATATCATTTATTTTTAGGAAGCGAAGCTGACTATTGCATTCGTGCTGTCCGTCTGTCTGTGTACAGATTGAGTACGCTTTGCGTCGA
>JAQGBH010005869.1:0-13483 GCA_034698265.1 Sminthurinus aureus | reverse complement strand
ACCAAAGTGACACCAAAATATGACACCATATGACACCACTTTCCGGTCGGATATGGTCACATATTTTTTCAAGGGTGTGTCTCTGTACTGTATTGTACATGTGCGTGCATTTTATTTTATATTTTTGGTTTTATTCTATTTTATTCTAGGTGATAGTTTATCCGACGAGGCCAAGTGTTCAACGGGTCGGAGCGGTTGCGGTTCTAGCGTTGATTTGGTTGTCCTCTTGTGTATTAGCCGCCCCCTTGTTTATATGGAGAAAGATTAAACATGTTCCCTTTGAATTTCCAGCGTATGGATTGGACGGTGTGGATTTTTGGTGAGTTTGAAAAATTTGTGTTTAAGTTGATAATCATAGTTAGTGTAATATATATAACATGTATTGAAATTTGTACTATACGATAATATTTAGCCTCGAGGACTGGCCGTCTGAACATGGAAGAGCCTACTACTCAATTTTCACTATTATTATTCAATATGTACTCCCTATAACTGTCGTCAGTGTCGCCTACGCTCGCATCTGTCGAAAACTCCGGTACTTTTTTTACTTTTCTATAAATGTTTACACTAAATATTACATACACATTTAATAATGTGAATAGTGCGTAGTCTATCATTGTACATAGGTTTTATCATTTTGTATCTTTTCACGATTTCTCTTTCATCTTTTACTTTTACCCTTTATCCTTTACCTTTTTGTGCTGTGTTTTGAACTGTAAATTGGGAGCTGGGAATTGGGAATTGTGAAGAATAAAACTGAAATTCAATTACATTTTCCCTTAGATACCGAATGAAACCTGGGACTCAAGTAAACGCTGAAAATCCGGATGTGACGGGAGGGACGGAGAGGTCTGGCCGAGCAGCCAGAGACAATAGTCGTGTTCGAAAGACAAATACTTTACTAATAGGTATAGCCATAATTTTCGGTGTATCCTGGATGCCGCTAAACGTTCTCAATGTCTACGTGGACGTGACCGGACCCTCGGATGATAATAACATGGAATCCTTCCTCATTATCTATGCAATTTGTCATATGATCGGCATGAGTTCTGCCTGTAGTAATCCTCTGTTGTATGGATGGCTAAATGAAAATTTTCGCAAGGAATTTAAGGATATTTGGACATCAATGCAGGCTTGTTTATGTGGTAGGACAAGGGAGAACAATAATGGTTCGGGCCAGGATACGAGAGGCTCACATGTTAGAGGAAGAAGCGGGGTTGATAGAGAAGCAACCACGGTCCACTTTAAAAAGTCAAAGGCTGAAGAGGATGGAGATTTAGAACAGAGTACTCTCATCACCCAAGTTCTCGACCGCCCAAAATGACTATTTTTTAAACAATATAAAAACATTAAAAATTAAAACAAAAAACAATTTATCTTATTTAGAAACAGCGAAAGACTTTAACCAAACAAATAGAAAAACAAAAAATATTTAAATATTTACAGCGTACAGTGTACATTAAAAAGTGATTGATTTTTTGTCTCGAGTCTAGATTCTGGGGTCTGGAGGTTTTTCGTATTTTGTACTGGATATTGGATTGCTTGCATGAAATATTAAATAGTGTGTAAAACTGTGACAAAGTGAATGCAAAAATACTACGTGTGCTATATTATATCTTGTAATAAAATTATATATAAATATAAAAGTTATACTGTGTGCTCCTGTGAATGACTGAAAGAATGAACTCGTGAACTCATGAATGGTAAGTTATAAGAAGAATCTAAAAATTATATAAATTAAGTACAAGTTGAAAAATTCTTTTTGACTTTTGACCATAAAATGTCCGAATTAAAACCAAAGCAAAATGGAATTTTCAACATGTTCAATGTTCACCGTTCATTATTCATCCAGCTTTTTACTTTGACATTTATCTAAAGGATAATAATGAATAATGATCAGTATATAGAATAATAATAATAATAACTATTATTATTGTTATTATTACTTTCTACCAACTGTACAATGTACAAATGACAACATCATGTTCTTCTTCTTCTTCAAACTGGTGCTATTCTACGTGTACCTATACAAATCTACAATCTACAATCTAAAATCTTTAATCTACATTATTTAAGTTGATTTAACCTCTTGTCGTATCGTATCATAGCGTATCGTATTTTTCAACCAGCTTTGCCCACTGGATGAATAAAATACAAAGCGCATATTTATTACAAATTACAAACTACAAACTATGTCTAAAAACTATGTAAACTTTACATATGTGCATAAATATATATTGTAGTACATTTAAAATGTGCAACAAACTACACACTACACACACTAAAAACATGGTAAAGATAAAAATATATATTAAACTGTATGTTTTGTGTATTGTATAAATCTAGAATCTAGGATAATTTTTATATAATTTTGTTGTTCATGCTAACAATTGACAACTGACAATTGATACATCATACTACTGATTTTTCAGAGACAACTGCAAATTGCCATAATAAATATCGTACTACATAATATACACTACACATTATACACGCTACAAAAATTTTGTAGCTTACAATATGATATATTATCCAAATTATGTTGTACATGCATACATTGTTAAATATAGATTGTAAATTGTAATCAAGAGTTAAAAGAAATTGAATAAAAGCTAAGTTTATTAATTGTCCACACATCAGAGTAAAAAGTCAAATCAATCAGGAATCAAGGCGATTTAATATTTACTCTACATAATCATTAATTAGCTTATAAAACGCAGTGTGTGTGTGTTTTTCCACGTTTATTATTTATGCTGATTACCAACTGCAAGTTACGGTATAGTTTGTAGTTTGTAGTGTTTCATTTTCTGCAGAAATTACCTATTATTCTAGTTTTACGTTTCTAATTATTCGTTTTGCTACAATTTTCTTTGTCTGCAGTCCAAGAACAAGCGAAAAGAGCAAGAAAAAGAAAAAGGCAACAAGCCAATTAGAAATTAGAAATAAAGACCATAAATACACAATAGACAATAGAACACGGGATTAATTGGATTTGAATTTTGTTTCATTTCCCTCCTGCCTTTTTTAATCAGTGTTGGACTAACTAAAAGAGCGGAATTGAGTATTATGTGTTATGCAGTCATGCAGTGGAGCTTCTCATTTTCTTTCTTCGTTTTCATTCTGCAACTAAATTATACTTTGTTTCCTTTTTGAGCTGTATCATGTGGTTCAGTGCACAATTTTCATATCAAATTTAATCAAGTAAATCAATTTCCAAGTTCCAAGCTCTTGAAGAATTTCCAGCTCGAGCCAATGAGCAACAACAAACAATAACAACAATAGCCATCCCTGGAGGACAAGTTGGACAAATTGGAATCGGAATTGGAATTGGAATTTTACTGTGTAGTAGCTCAAACATACTGGATACTGGAAACTGCGTAATATATCCATTATAGTTTATAGTGTGCCATGTGCATTGTGCATTTGTCCATCCATCCAACGGCCTTACATAATATACCGGGTAAGCATTGCATTGGACGATCGATCGATCAAATACGGAGAACACAGGAACACAGGGCTGTGCTATTCCCAAGAATTTCCTCTAGACTCTACACTCTACACTCTACACATATTCATCTGGTAATAGTTTATTTGATAATGTGGTACCGTCATTTCATGGCATGGGTGGGTAGTCAGTAGTCGGTAGTTGAAAGTAAGAAGGAAGGTGTAATAATGCTAAATGATCAGTTTAATGGCATTTCCTACTCTACTTGTTCTTTGTTCCGCTCAATTCTCAACTCTCAACCTTGCCTTCCTAACCAAGTTATCAGTAGTCAATTGGTATTCTTCGTTCCTCGAAAATAGGATTGCACAATTTATTGACATCCGTTGGTTTCCCTGTTCACTGTACATTGAACAATCCACTAGTATACACACGCGTGCGATGTTAAAATTAGTAAGTAGTTTATTTCTTGTTTACAATTTGCAACCATACACCATATTGTCAAAGACAAATGATTGGAAAATATAATAAGGCCTTTTAGTCCTGTGTTTTGTAGGATAACTTTGAATTACTAAATGCATTTAAAATTTGATGCATTGCACATTTATTATTGAATTTTCCATCATGTGAAAAAGTAAACAGAGGTTAAGGTGCTGCAGACTGCAGCTGAAAAAATACAACTCCAAACTCCAAACTCAAGACTGAAATCAGTTACCTATCGTTTCATCTTTTCATAGCTGAAAACGGGAAACAAGGTACAGGCATTTAAAATATTACACAATACACAATACACAATTCAGCTATCGATTAACCAAAAATGTATAGATAAAATACATGGTAAAAATAACTGGCAGTGAATAAACAGTATTTTTTATTGTTATTAGGTCTTCTATTGATCTCTGGACTCTAGAATCTTGATTATAGCGAACTAATATGTAAATATTAATGGCTACACAAGATATGTGTGTTAAGTATAAACACGTGGATTAAAGAAGTTTTTATGAATGAATTTCCCAGCATTGGCATTTGTAAGGTTTTTAAGTGTGAACCTATTTCAAAATTTCCTAGTTTTCTAAAATCTACAATCTACAATCTACATTGCAGATAAAAATTATGACAAGGTGCATGAGTTACGACACACAACATACACTATTGGGTGTTGGGGTATTTTGCATTGGATATTTGGTATTTATTCTCATTACTTTCCCCTCGTTCGAAGTCTGATATTATCGCCAGGTAATATTTTTTATGTACACAGTCGACAGTTGACATTTGACAGTTAACACCAGTCGATTTTGACAGGTGAATGTGATGACTGATGAGTGATGAGCATTGAGCAATGAAAAAGCACCAGTTATTACTACGTCTTGTCGTCTTGTCACATCTTTCCTCTGTCTAAATAAATTGATAAAAGAAAAATGTTTCATTTTTAGCTTTTACCATCCAAGCAAAATATGACAGAGTTGATAGTTGATAAGGCATGAGGAAATAAGGAATAAGTCAGAGCCAGAGTCAGAGTCAGCATGTCGAACACAGGAAAAATATATACGTATTTTCTACAAAATTGAGCCAATTTGGACATGAAAGGTGTAAAGTGTAAACAGGGAAGAGTCAATTGTTGAAAAATTGAGCTAATTTCAGCAAAACAAACACGACAAGATAATCAACAAAACATTTTTACCCCCTTTTCCCTTTGTACAAGAGAAAACTGACATAAATAGTGAATAGCTAAGAAGAGAATATAGCAGTTTGTTTTTAAACCATTAGCGGATGTCTAGTTTTGTTCTATATCCTTTTTGGAAAGAGTCTATGAACTATTTTATTTTTCATTCCATGATTTCAAATTTAAAAGTAAAACAGCAATTACTAATGTTTACAAATTTTGCAAATTGAAATTTTCTTATGCCACAACAATAAGAGACGAGTTGGTTAAAATTGAAACAATTAAAAATAAATTTTAAGTTCTTGGTATTTTTGTTTTGTACACAAGTTACAAGTTATTAGGCACAACTGTATTTGTCCCTTGTTTTTTTAAGAATATAGAGTAGAAGCAACATTTTTCGTTAAATTCTATTCAAACACCCAGTGTGTTGTACAGTGTACCGTGTATTCGTGTACCCTTCATATATCTGGTTAAACAGTTCTAACAGAAATACAACCAGCATGATACTGAAAAAATGAGAACATTTACATCCCTTTACCTAGAATCTAGAATCTAGAATCTAGAAGTGGATCGTGTTTATTCCAGGAAAATCTTGAAATAGATGGGAAAATAAAAACAGAACAAAAAATTCAGCGCATATATTGGAACAACATCTAAAAACAAGACAAAACAAGGGAAGCTTGAACGTAATATAATACCTGAAGACTTTCACCTGCTGATTGCTTCATAGTTTATATTACATGCCATATGCCGTGCATCCCGTACAACGTACAAAAATGGAAAGGGATATTTGTAATTCGTATGCTGCAAGCCAGACGAACCTGCATGACGAAATCAAACTTGGAGCTCCGAGTAAAATTAGTGCTACTAGGTACGAGATATTTATGAATATTTTCCTTACAAATGAAGATTTTTTCTCGTTATTCTGGTAAAAAACATGGTTAGAGGTAAAACCATAAACAAATGTAGTATCCTTTTCCTTATAGTTGCTTACAATTTTGAATTCCGTCTTTACTCTTCTCACTATCATGTAAGTTGTTTGTTATTTGTGCTGAAATTCTGTTGCAATGATGAGAGAAACGAGAAATACTAGGAAAAGGGATTTCTTTCTTTTTTTCATCTAAAAATTGAGGTATAAAAACAAACAAAGTTTAAGAGTAGCATGAAAATGTAATAGTAGCCGCGTCTTTTGAACTCTGAATTTAAAAACAATTATATTACGCCGTTGATGTTTTGTACATAGGTAATGACAATCACATAAAATATTTTACTCACCATTTACTTTTAAGTTTTCTGTTCTTGCTGTTTCAAGGTAAGCGGAATTCTCAGGATTCTCAAAACTCAAAACTCTAAACAGAATTTTTTTTAATGCCAAAGGTGAAAAAAGTAGTTGCAGTTACTTTACGTTTCTACCACAGTGTTGTGAATGTCTGTAGTTAACGTCATTTTCAATCATTTTAAGAACATCCAAAATCCAAAATCCGAATAAAAGGTAAATATATTTGTACACATCCATATGTTTTTTTTAAAACTGGATCTTTTTTACTCTTACTGTTTTTCAGGAAATTGAAAAGGAGACACGAAACATGAGGGATGAATCAACTTTTCCAATCACATGGTACATTTTTTTAGTATGATTTAGACAGGAAGAAAAATGAAATGAGGTGGGTGACATTTCATATTTCACAGTTGTGGGTTATGTGTCATCAAGCTGTCTCAGGTCTCAGCATACTTTCCTTTTCTGCTCTGTCACTGAACATTGAACATTGTAGATTCTACAATCTAGGATCCAGGATCTAGGGTTACGTAAAGTGCAAGCGTACATGAGTAGACAGTAGGCAGTAGACCAGAATGCCAATTTCAGTCGTAATATCTAGTTAACAGCACTCTTCAACCTTCAGCCGTCAACTTTTATAACTTGTAACCAAAATAATCTGTAATTTTGCCAATGTGCAACGTGCACAATGTTATGTTTTTTTAGTTTGTTGTTTGTGGTGTAATTTTGTTTGAAAAATGACAGTTACACATGCGAGTTTTAGCCTTGTTGGCTGTTTGGTTTGGTTCATACGGTATATTGTGTATCCTGTAGTGCATCGACAATAGTGTATTGTATTTATACAATATTAAATACGAAAAAGTTTCCGTTTATTATATCATTACATTTTATATCTTACGGTACAAACTCCACATGGCAAATATACGCTACAAAAAATACAATACAAAATACAATAATACTGCACACTTGAAATCAATATACAGGATATTTTTTACTTATTTTCAGAGTATCACAATCACATGAATATTTTTATTTGTATATTCTATACATTTATAAATAAAGTTGGTTGTTGGTTGCTGGTTTTTGGTTGTTTTCTGGTTTCTGGTTTCTGTATACTTGTAGTGTGTAGGTGTGTAGGTGTGTAGTGTCAATTCCAGGACAGAAAACAGCACGAATGCACTCTTTACAATTTTCTGGATCACGTCAAAAAAAACCTTTTGAGTCTCTCCAGAAACCTGTACTCACCGGACACCGGAGGTGAGCAAAGGGTTTTGGTACACTCTATATTCTACATACATTCTCCACTATAGAATCTAGAATCTACGTTTTGCCACCATTTTAACAGTGAGCCACTTAAGAACTTCTCTCCATGTCAATAGAGACTTGAAGTCAATAAGGTTTTCAGTCGTCTGCGGACATCTGTAGGCCCACACGTGACATCCTTCCCTGAAAAATTTAGAATTGTAGACATTTATTTACATATATGTATATATACATTGTACATTATACATATGTGCAGTTCATTCACAATACACAATAGACAATACACCATTAAATAAAGATCTATGTCTGAACAAAGAAGATTATTTTGCCAACAAAAGTTTACATACCTATTAAAGCCTTTGCTGGAAGCCTCAATGTACGTGAGTAAACGCGTTCCCTCAGAGGAAGTCAACAGGCGGGCGGATAAGACCTTTTCGTCACCATTATAACTGCAAACAAATGGACAGGCACAACAAAATGATTAGATATACTGATACTGATATTAGGCATTAGATGGATACTCAAAACTCAATGCTCAATACACACAAATGAAATGAAATGTTGTCATTTAATTTAGTTCTCCGTAGGGAAAATATCTTGTTGCAGCGACTACTGACAACGACTATCGAGGACCGACAAGCAACCACCAACGACGGACATTGCATTTGTAGATAAGCCTTGAAACGTGCTATTCAATAATTACAGTAGCAAGTCAACACTCACAACTAACAACTAACACAACTATACCATTTTTCATCATATCGAAAATCGACTGTTCAGTGCTCATTGTCAAATGTTCATCATTTGGGAATAGGTTTGTACATTGAACATTGCACATTGTACATGAATTATAATTATCCTGTATTCCCTATGCATATTAAAATTTTCATGCACCAACACGTTCAAATACGAATTCGTATCAACAGACAGGAGGATCAATAATGATTGGATGTTGGATGCAGGAACGCCGTAGTAATTAACAACAACAATAATAATTATTATCAATTATTTTGCTCTCAAATTTCAAATAACACACTTCTCGTTCAAATAAAAACATGAAAATGATATTGACATCCCTAATCCGTAATTCCTAATGCTCCAAAGTTTTACCAGACCATTTAAAATGTGCTCAAATTAAGATATAAAAAACAACATTTACATGTGGACTGATGGCAAGTGAAAGTCAACAGCTATTGGTGATTATTTTAATAACAAGGATAACAGATAATGAGGATAGTAGACATTAGGCAGTAGGTTAGTGCAAGGTAACACGATGGTACCGGTTTCACTGGTACTACTCTACAGTGTACAGTGTACAGTGTACATTGTCTCAAAGTCAAAAGTACATTACATACATGTACAATATACATGATAATTTTTCTCTTAATAATGGAACTTATAATACTTTTTATACGTATGAACATATTTGATAACTCTCGAGATCAACATAATGAGTTTTCTCCACAACGACTAAACGGGAAGAAGAAGAAGAGTACAGTCCAAATTTTAGTTTTCCTCTTTCCCAAAATACATAATACTGCTTCCGATTAGTGCTCTTGAGTATTGAGAATTGAGTATGGCCCATGCTGTATGGAGTATAAAGTAGGGAAAAAACGGTATTGGAAAGAGCAAGGGTAAAACCAAGCCAAACCAGATAAAGATTTAAATGGACATTATTCGATATAAAACAGCACGTTTACACGTTTTTCCTCTATTTATTTATTCTAAGAGTTTTCTAATAGCTTTTTATGTGTGCTCAATACTCAACTTTCAACGCTCAACTCTCAACACTCAGCACTCAACTTTCAACATACAACAGCATTAGGATCCTCCTCATCATCATTATCATCAGCCTCAGTCTCAGCTTCAGTTTCAGCCTCAACACGAGAGCAAACAGTTAAACACGGGTTTTAACCTGAAAAAAGGAGGAAGTACAAACAGCACCTCATAAATTACAGAGTAAAAGTCAGAGATTAACAACTGATGAACCCAACACTCTTTCACCATTCACCATTCTCCCCCCTTTTCAATGCACTCCACTCCGCTCTCCACACCACATTATATAGTACACTGAACACTACAGGCGTAAGCTGAAGGAAAGAGAGTACATACAATGAGTTTATCCAGCTATCTACCCTCTAAAATAGATGTATTATTACGTCTATCTATCACTGGTTTAACATAATAGTTATAAAAACCCATGTAGAAAAATATAGAAAAAGGAGTTCCGAGTTTGGGGTTTGGAGAAAGTCCTCATCCTTTCTTCCCTTTCCCATGTATTTCACTTTCCCTCTCTTTCTTTCTTTCTTTCTTTCTTTACCTTCTCCCCGTCTCCATCTATCTACTATCCATCTTTTGAAAATGAAAAGTGCTTTTGGCAACGGCCCATCCAACAAAGAATTACCCAGAAAATCCTACCACATAAATTCCACAGGATCCACCCAACATCCAACAGTCATACCATCCACTCAATACTCGATACTCCATACTCCAGGCTTCATACGCCATACACTGGTTGGTTCTCTTCAAAAAATTGAGAGACGACGACACACGCCTCACTGACTACCTTTTAACACAAAACACAAACCATTCCTAACCAATCTAAAGGCCAATGTCAAACCGACAATGGAGAATATATGAAGACTTTCACTGCAGGTACTACCGGCAACCGTGTTACAAGCCATTCCACCCATGCATTCATTCATTCATTCATTCACTCATTCATTCTTTCATGTACAATGTACAATGTACAATGTACATGGTTCTTGGTTCATGGGTGTATTTTGTGTGTGAATTTGTGTGGGCTTTCACCTTTCATACACAATAGAGTACATTTGTCTCCAAATTCCAAAAACACAAAACACAAAACACATGTAACTTGTCCACAGGACCATCCAGCATTGCCTTTTACATCCGGCCGCCAATTATGCTTCTCATTTAAATTGACCATGAAGTGACGTCTACAGTCTGCAGTCTGAAAGAATGAAAAAAGCGAGAGAGAACAGAAAATAGGCATTGGATTCCCGTCTCCCGTCTGCATTCTGCACTCTACAAATGCAGTCAATACGTCTGTGTTTTGTGTATGGTAACCACATTTATTTATGGGAAAAGCCACATCAAGTCAACCGTGTTACTCATGTCTGGTTTTGTCTAGTTTCTGCTTACTGATTTTGATTTCAGAGTTTGGGCTTTGGGTTTCCTAGTGTAATATACTATTGACTACTCGATACTGGATTCTACAAATATCCAGTCTGGATCCTGATCCTGATTTTGGATTTGCATCAACATTTACATTTTACGTTTTACGCTTCCAACCTTTTTGACTCTGCCTATCAATCTCATTTTCTTTCTCATTTTCCCATTGACCTTTTCTTCGAAACGGAATCTAGAATAGAATCTTTTATGTAGATTGTAGATGTTCAGTGTGAGCAGTTTCTAAATGTATGTTCCTAGAAATACTTGAAAATTGATTCAAAATCCACTAGATTTTGGATTCTAGATTCTAGATTCTAGGATTAGATTTATTCAATTCAGTACACTTGATGCAAAATATTCAGACATCTGCTCTTCTCCTCTCTCTAAAACGTGTCTTATCTCATTTAAATAAAAACTGAATTGGAAATTAGATCAAACTATCTATTTACCTTTCGTCAGAAAAAAGCTCTGGTAAAATTTTCATTTATTTAAGTATCTACAATCTGCAATCTACAAAACTCCATGTACAATTCAACTTTTCACTTTTTACCTAATGCAAACTGCCAACAGTCAACAGGGCATCAAAGTCCTTTTAAACTTTTCCGTGAAATCCAATCCGTCCATGCGCAATGTATTAATATTTAATATTTAATCCCTAGTTCATCCTGATTCATGATGAATGATGACAAATGTCAAGGGGAAAATTTATGTACAAACAAAATGAATAATAATATTCCCTTTGTAAAATGTCTCGTACATTTTACATCATACATCATACATCATGTTTTTTAAATTGAAACTTGAAATGTCAAGTCTGTTTTGAAATTTTAATGAGGATTCATACAGGATTTGTAACATTATTTTGAAATTGAAACTAGGTAATTGTAAATCCTGCTTCGTATAGACTATAGACTATAGACTATAGACGTCATAGAAAACTTTGATTTTTATTCAACAGACTGAAAATGTCTTTCACTAACTTAGAAACTACTTGATAAATTTCCTCGTACTCTCATTTTCCCATCTTTCTTTCTGGAACGTATAACATTGCTAACATTTCCCTTTTCCCTAAAATCCGTGTACGAACAATAATACATAATACACAAATAATTCTGCACACCGATATAATACTTTTTGTGTGTAATAATAAAAAATAAAATACAAGTGCTAGATATTTTGTCTGGATTCTAGATGAATGTGAGTAAATAAAAATAAATTTATTTGCATTCAGTATTGAGCATTGAACATTCATGTTTTCAATGCAGAGAGATTTATTTACTTTCTACATAGTTTTTAATATGCTCCACATTCCGTATTACACATTCCATATTTCCCATATCCGGCGTGTGGCACAAGTACGGTTTATGTACATAAATCGATTCCAAAATAAATTAAAGCGACATTCAAATGTCGATGGAACATGTCAAATAATTTACATTTTCTATTCATCTCGAGTCTTTTTGCAAATATTATGGATTATGGATCTTTATGTAATGCATAAGTCTGTATTATACTCAATACTCAATATACATTACATGTAATATTTACTGATACTCCCTGCTGATCGTCCTTTTTCTACATAGAGTCTACAGTCTAGAGTTTAGAGTCTAGACTCTAAACACTGAGCACTGTGTGTCGGGTAAGTGAAAAATAATTGATTTTTTGCCATATCCATTAAGGAAAAGGGCAAACTCGAGTACTTTATTAAATATTTGGACCACACGATGACAAACCAACGGCCAAATACAAAATACAAATACAAAATCCAGATACTAGCTTGAGCATTACAATTTGAGGACGTGTATGATATTTATGGTACTATTTACTATTTGATGTATTGGCTACTCGTTCTACGTTCTCCGTACTTCCTTTATGAGTTTTACCATATGCAATTTTTTATTTATAGTTTACAATATCAAAAGGAATATCAAATGCGTATGGTATTTTCTATTTTCCCTGTTGCATAAAACATTTGGTTCAAGTTCAAGAATCAAGAATCAAGACGTATTACATTATAACTTATAACATATTTTATAGATTTTCCTTATTTTTCAAGAAAAAAGGAATGTACTTTCAATTTGATGTACATATATAGACTATAGGCTATAGACATTTCATTTACGATTTACAGCCTGCAGTCTAGATTCTAGAGTCTAGAGTCTAGAATCTAAACATGTGTGCATTCACAATTCATAGGAGTAATATCTCTTGTTTTGACAAGGACTTGAAAAGAGGAGATTGAAGACTGTAAACTACAAACTAGAAACTCCAAGTGAAAATCGACAAATTCGGGGTTTATTTGAATCAAAAGCGTCTTGAGTCTTGAGGCTTGTGAATTTTCATATTTTTTCAACAAAAACATCGTGGGTCTAGTTTTAAAAGGGAATCCGTCCAGTCTATTATAAATGGAACGCACATGATTTCTTTGCACTCTTTCATTTTCATTCTCATAGTGTTGCAGAAATAAGAAATAGTAACAAGGACTGTGTACTTGTGTATTTATGTATAATATAATATAGATGCGGATAATATGAATGTATATTTTGTATTTGTTGTGTTTTGTATATGGGTAGGAATATGAGAAGGGGAAATAGTTGAGCACAACTATTTTTTAGGAGCCCAAAAACCCCATAGGATTTATTGC
>JAQGBH010005868.1:0-13484 GCA_034698265.1 Sminthurinus aureus | reverse complement strand
TTTAGCTAAAAGAATGTTTTTTTCAATAGTGGTCGGTGGTCGTTTTACGATGGTCTATGGTCGTTGCTTTATGACCAGTGGTCGGCGACCATTTCGACCACTTTTCATCCACTACGACCACTTTCCAGCCACTTCGACCACTTTCCAACCATTTCGACCGTTTTTACGACCACTGTGACCACTATTCCGACCATTTCGACCACTTTCCATCCACTACGACCGCTTTTCCGACCACCGACCACCAGAACCTCTCGGGATTGTTAAGCTCAGCCAAATTTTGTGATCGTCATGTGTGTCCTTGATTATTTTTCAATTGTTTTTCAACTCTTGTTTTTTGCCAAATGTCAACAGGAATTCAAGCGGATGAATCTTCAACTCCGGTAAATTCATGACCGGAAATAACCGGAAACCGGAAAATTGTGAAATACTTGATTTTTTTTCAAGTTTTTTCTAATTTAATGGAAATCGCTTTGAAAATACTGATAAAATTTTGTCTTTTTGTGTGTAGAAATCTCAAGGAGAAATTCCAAAACTGTCCCACCGCAACTCAAAACCGAAATTAAAACATCCGGCGAGAAATTTGGATGCTCCGTCAGATTTTGAAGGAGATGAAAGAACTCGTCCTTTTCATCGAGCTCTTCAACCGCTGTTTTCCTCTCTGCATTTTCGCCTTCAAACTTCTCTGTTTGGCCGTTTCCATCCTCCTTTATTTTTTCAGGATCCGTCATTCCGGGGATTTTCCATTTCTGGCCTTTTTCACAGGTTATTTTGCGGTCGCTCTCACTGTGATTTATGGAATTCTGTATCAAAAAGCCTTTTCAATCCCTGAGAAAATGGAGAATTGAAAAGGGAATTTCTCTGCTCTGCTCATAAATCTACTCACATAAATCCAAATGTGGATTCCGAATCAACTGGGTCAAATCTAGTGGAAATGAAAAGGTTTCGGGCTCAAGTGAAGAGAGAAATCGGACGGATTCGAGTTGTCGGTGTGAAAGTGGGCAGTTTTAACACGCTCGAGAGAGAAACCACACCCAATTTTGTCGACTTTGTCCTGAATCAAGTCGTCAGTCTACTCATCACGTTTCCACGATGAACGATGAACGATGAACAACGAGCATAGAAAATAGAAAATATGATAAACCCTGCGCTGTCAATGGAAAAATTTATTTTGTGCTGTAATTACAGGATTTTGTATGCATTATGAACGGTCAAAAATTGATACGGACAAAGATTGCACTTGAACGGGTTTTCCGGATTTTCCTGATGAGTTTGAATGTGATTCTTTAACTTTTCGTTCTTTCCAAATTTGCAGGGACAAATCGGGCACTCGAACCGTTTTTCTTGGAGATGAACCCACTTGCGATGATTTGCTACGGGCGAAATCAACCGATACGAATAGTTGCAGCCGGGCCAAGGACATAGGAATTGGTTGCCTTGACGATGAGTTTGCCTGTGAAGTCTCAAGACGCAATTTTTGGCGGTGGAATAATCACACAAACGACATTTGAACTGGCTCTGGATTTCTTTCGGACCTTTTGAAGCTTCCTCATGTTTTTGAAGAGTCAACGGGAACGGAAATTTCATGTGGAAGTATTCACAAACGTGACTGGATTTTTGTGCTAATTTTTGTCCGGTTTTTGGGTCGGATTTTGATTTTGATTCACGAGCTTTTGACATTTTGACTCCAATAACAAGTGAGCGTAAAAAACACAAAATCCAAAATCCTTTGGATATTTTAACCGCTCCGTGATGCTTTTAAACTGCGGATTTGCGAAATTTCTTAGTTTATGGTCAGCTTTCTCAAAATCAGCAAAAGCACCTCTGGGTTATTTTAGTCCATCCGAGAAAGCAGAACCTTCACAGCCGTGGAGGATGATGAAACCAAAATGAGACACTGATTCCTGCAGCAATTTTGATCATTATTGGGAGTGACTAATAAAATGTGCACTAGGAATTCCAATTTGAGGTTTATTTTTTAGAAATCACATGCCGAAAGCCAAAAGTCACAGAAATTGTTCATGACTTTGTTTCACACTTTAAACTTTGATTCTTTTCAAAGATTCAAAGTCAAATACAAAAGAAAAATGTTATTTGTGAATTCGTTGTAAAATATAAACAAACACAAAAATCTAAATCGTGGTATATCACGATTTGAAAACTCGCTCGATGAATTCTTCACCGCTAACAGGTAGCGCAAGCTTTCGAACTTAAATCACCTAAATCTGTAAAAAAAGTCAAAAATCCTCACTCCGTGAGAATGTTATATAGCCTTGAACGCATTATTTTAAGAGCCCTGGTAAATGCAAGCTATAGATATTTGTTTTGAATTTCAAAACCGTACAACCATCCATAGCCATACTAGAAAACTGGACATTTCTCAATTTTGAAAAATCGGTGGGAAGCTGTGACTTCAAGTTCATGTTCAAAATGCTGCACCAAAACTACAAACACAAAATATCCAGAAAACTTCCTTCGTCTCCCAAAAACGCGAAATGGCTCAAGTTTCATTTTAGGTGATACAAATTGTCCAAAGTTGATATTTTCTCATAAAAATCCAGCACTGGAATTTATGAACCAATTTGGAGGACCATTTTTATTCATTTTTATTTTGTCGGAAATCAAGGTCAATTTATTCAAATTCCGCCAGATTAAACTCTTGAAAAGTCTTTGAAAACTCCAGTAAAAAGTTGTGTTGTCCAGAGGAACAGGAAGACAAAGAAAATTTCCTCTCCAGTTCACTTTTGAGTCTGCATTTAATTTTCTTGAGTTGGTGAGCTAACGCAAAATGGTTCAGAACAGGACTAGTAATAGAGCTAAATCTACTCAAATAATCGATATCGAGTCGATATGTCGATTCGATTACTTGTCAACTTGACTCGAAATCGTCAAGGAGCAGCTCGACTCGAGTTGGTTCGATAAGCCCATAGAACTTGAAATTCTCTTTCCACGCTACATAGTGTGGTCTAAGCTCAACGACCGACAGGAACGACATAAACATTTTCCGGTTGTTAACACAAGTTTGATGCCTGTAGTAAAGTTTGATACCATGGGCAGTAAATGAAACCATTTATTTCGCTTTAAAAAACGTAAAATGGAGCTAGCATTGTATATTGTTTTCCTAATTATTTTTGTTTACTTTGCTATTTGTTATTTTAAACTTATTGGACCTCTTGTTGTCAATGACAATCTGCCACCAGGTAAACCTTGAAATACTTTACAGTACAATTAAGATGATGGTAAAGCAGACTTACACTAAAGTAAGCTTGAGCAATTCAGCCTTTCAAGTTCTTTATACTAGGTCCATGGGGTCTCCCGATATTCGGACACTTATTCTTCCTCGGCAGAAAACCGTACAGAACTCTGTTGGAATGGGGAAAACAATATGGCCCAATTATTTATTGCCGCTTTGGAAGTTATCCGTAACTATTATCATAGCACCATCCTAGTCCTGGGGTGAAACAGGAAATATTTAAATATTTTACATGTTATTCGCAATCGCACATCGGAAATTTACAAAAAGTCTCTTAAGCAAAAAATTGTTTGAGGTTTTAATTTTGAGGTCGTGTAGTTGCAAGACTTCAGTACAGTTTTGGGGATCACCAACCAATTATAGCATATAATTTACATACAAATGTAAAAGATGAAAATAAAATATTTTTTTATCGGTTGCTCCAATTGTGTCCGTTTGGTGATTTATAATTTTTGACTAAAAAAACATTTAAATATTCCGTTTTCCCCCAGACTAGGACATGCTCTAATTGGTACATTATTGTTTTTTTTTATTTTGGTAGCCTGGTTGGCCTTTCTTGTTTAAATTTATGTTATAATTTAAAAACCTAAAGTTTGTTTTATTAAAAACAGGACTGTGGTCTTGCAAGAGTCCAAACTGATTAAACAGGCTTTTAGCATGCCTGAAATGTCAGGCAGAGCTGAAATACTGCCCTTTGTTAAAGCTTCACAAAGAAAAGGTAGCCACTATCTAAATATCAAGTTACAAATTGGTCCTAAAATGGGTAGAACTTATTGCAACAAGTTTTAGTGCCAACAGGATGCGCGCGGCGGCTTATGTAATACCCGAAATTCGCTGTTCAAAAAGCACATCCCAAATTTGAAATTTTTTGATTTTGCCGTAGTACTGACTTGATCGGAGCTTTCACAAGAATTACAATAATTCAAATTATGAATATTAGTTATCATACATCTCAAACCTTCGGATATATACATAGGTGAGATGTATCTAAAAAAAAGATACACTAAGATATCGAGTGATGTCGGTGACAGTTGCTAAGGTAATTAAACCAAGCCTACGACATGGCTCTATATTAGTACAAGTAAAACATGCCCGTCACATGACGGGCAGGATAACTTCTAAAAAAATTGTATCAGATGGCTCAGGAATCTGTAATTTTCATGCTATTCAGAAAAGAACTCTTTTAGCACAGAAACTAAATCACTAGCCCTAAGGTCAAGCCAAAGGTTTTGATCACTGCAGCTGAAAAATGCCAGAGTAGTAGCCATGTCTCTTAGCCAGAGTAGTATCCTTTTCTCTTAGCCAGAGTAGTAGCCTTTTCTCTTAGCCAGAGTAGTAGCATTTTCTCTTAGCAAGAGTAATAGCCATTTCTCTTAGCCAGAGTAATAGCCATTTCTCTTAGCAAGAGTAATAGCCATTTCTCTTAGCCAGAGTAATAGCCATTTCTCTTAGCCAGAGTAATAGCCAGAATTTAAACGTTTTGTAACAGGAATCTGCTAAATGTAAAACTTCAAGTACAAACCCGTGTATTGGTGTAATGCGCAGCATAGTGTTAAGGAATGTGCCATAGCTATGCGCAGCGCATTCTTCAACATTTTGTGGCGCCATTACACCAATACACGGGTTTCTACTTGAAGTTTAGGAAATGTTTTTTATTTGGGCGACAGTTTGTCCTCCTTGCTAGAACCAAGACTATTTCATCGACAGTACCAACCTGAAACTTTTTATTTGAATTTGGCAGGTTTTATTTGTATCTTTTGGCCGAAAAACTGTCAAAACGGTTGTCAAATACTTCAGCCAAAACTAGTACATTTTAATGGAAGAATTTGTATTAATAGTTATTGTTTTTCCGAAAATTATTTTAACCCAGTTGAGTGCTAGAAATTTACGAAATTCAAAAGCTTGAAGCTAATTCAAACACTGTCTTACTTTTTTATCTAATTAGGAATAATATTTAGTGAAGCGCCTCACAGTACTCAGCAACGTCAATTCGCCCTCCGAAACCTTAAGGACCAGGGCATGGGAAGAAAGACCCTAATTGAGTCTAAAATTCGAGATGATTTACTGGATTTCTTGGATAGCATAAAAAGGAGCGAAGGAATTCCTTTGAGCAGTTGCCGCTTAACAAATAAATATGTAGTGAGCACATTATGGACGATTCTCATGACAGAGAAATTGAGTCACAACCAACTAGACCATTTGGCCCAGATATTTCGTGAAAAGTAAGAGTCTGTGCGGGTTAAATTTTCGTACAATTAGCTTTCGAGTTAAGGTTAAATTATAAGCCAAAGTACAGAGCTTTACGTCTGATGATGGAGACATTTCACCCTTTCCTTTTCCTATCGATGTGTCAAGTTCCAAGGTGTACAACTGAGGGGCTTGGAATAAAACGAGCGTCCAGTTGCTTTCGAAATAATTCTAGGGGCACTCTTCTTATTCCCTTTCAATTGGCACCATCACAATTTTCCGTTCATTATTTTCTATTATTCAACTAATTATAATTTAATTCGTAAATTTCTGCAGAGGAAATCAAGTAGGAAGTGTATTATCCCAATTAGCACTTTTTATGCCTTGGATGGAAAATTGGACCAAGTTTTTGTCGTTGGGCTATGTATCTCTCGTCGATTTCAAAAGAGAAGGGTTTGAAGAAATTTACAATTTTATTGGAAGTGAAATATCCGTAAGGAAGGGGCATCGAGTTCAAGGGCAGCCATCTGACCTAATGGATTTTTATTTAGACCATGTGAACAGTACGAGGAACATTTCATCCAGTTTCCACCCGCAAAGTACTAAATACTTTAAAATCTGTCAATTTATTGGTTACAATAACTCTTATTGGTTTTAAAACCGTTCTAACTTTAGGTGTTTTTCCAAAAACCATTTATAGATAACTTTAGTCAGTATTTTTGTGGAGATTTATTCATGGCGGGCGTTGAAACAGTATCAACGACGCTGGAGTGGTTTTTTCTTTACGTGATAAAAACTCCGGGGGTCCAAAAGAAGCTTCAGGAAGAAATTGACAAAATTGTGGACTCATCTCGCCTCCCATCACTTTCTGACAAGCCGGCCATGCCGTATGTTAGCGCTGTGATTTATGAAACATTAAGAGCCTCCTCACTTCTCCCACTCGGTCTCCATCATCGAACTTTGTCTGATGTCAAATTTCAAAACTATACAATTCCAAAAAACACCATGATTTTGGCAAATCTACATGCTGTTCATCATGATGAAAAGGTTTGGGGGGATCCGCAAAATTTTCGACCTGAGAGATGGTTGTCACCAGAGGGCGCACAACTAAAAGCGGAACATTTCCTCGCATTCACATGTGGTAAAAGATCCTGTGTCGGTGAGGCTCTTGCAAAAGACGAGGTATTCCATAGTCACAGCACATTGCTAAATAACACCGTATACTACGTCGTCAAATGCATAAGATTTAGCACTACGTAATTATTGTGCATGTTTTATTCTTAAAGCTGTTTTTTATATTTGCTTCAGCTGTTCCTGTACGCAGCGTCATTATGTCAACGTTTTACTCTCTCGTTTCCAGATGGTAAAGAACCAAAATGTGACATTGTAGAAGGATTTGCGATTTCTCCGGAACCATTTAAAATTTTATTTACATCAAGAGAATGCAAGAATCAACATTTGTAAAGAGAACCTTAAAAAATGTCTTGTAATCTGTAACTTGTATCCCATGAAGTCTTCATGTATCAGTAAAGTTTAAAATCCTCCCTTTGGGACGCATTTTGACTATGCTTTGAAGCATAGATGCTGTAAGCACCGGAAGTACTGTCCGCAATTGCGCCTCTTTTGATGGGAAAAAACATCGTTTTGGACCTTCACGCGTCATTTCATGCAATAAGCAAAAGTCATTTTACTTACGTGGTTTTATTTGAGGGCGTGAAACTATTTATGCAAAATTATTTTTCTTTAGATGTTTTTCTATAGAAGTTGTCACATTTCTCTTGCGGAATGTTAAAAATTATTGGCGTGAAATTTTGTATTTTAAACATGCTCCGGGAAAATAACGGAAAACTAACGAAAGTCCGAGCATGACCATGTTAGACTTATCGACGCCAAAAAAGGGCTAACGACGGGTTAATAAAAATAACTTTTCCCCAGAACAAGATTTGAGAATTCCTTGACAAAAAGTTTCAACGTTAACCTATTTCACCCGGACGATGGTATTCTCCAGCGTAAATTTTTTTGCCATAATGGTTGTTACCAAGGCAACAAATCTGCCATTTGACGGGGGATGGCGGGTTTTCTTATAAGGATTTTAATTCTAAAGCTCTAGCTACACTCCGTTAATTCCGGGCAGAATAGGTTAATCGGCAATGAAAAAAACCGCGTGGAACAAATCCGGACCAAAAATCATGTACAGGGGTTTGTTCAAGTCCCTTGTAGAAAGTGTTTATACTCACAGTTGTGGCCGTTCTCGGCGGTGTATGTTTCGTCACTAATTCCTGTTGATATAGAGCCTGATGATGACAATATGAAACAGAAATGCATCGTCAAACAAAAACTTTGCCACAACTAAGAAACGAATTGCATTTTCGTCAAAATACTGATCTTTATTTCTAGTTTCTGGTTACTTTGAACTCCTTAGCTTAACGTTTGAGGTGAATATTTTTTCTGGAGTTTGATTGGTAGAAAGAAGTTGTCAAAAATACATGTTAGAAAGAAAAATATTTTATGACATTATTACGCTCAATTTACTTATGCAGCTTGTGCACATTGCCGGAAAACTGTTTTGCTGTGTGTGAAGCAACTACAAAATTTTTACCAATTTCCAGACCATGTTCGTACCTGCTACACAAAAAATGAAAAATAGTGTTCCCATCTACAGCATTAATGACGAACTCTAAGAACTTGGTCATGTTTTCACTATATCCATTATTGATTAAAACGTTGTAAACGTTTTGGGCCTCATCATGAATTCTGTCATGCTTTCGAGTGAGCAATTTCAAACTGCCTTTAAAAGTCATATTTTTGTACTGACAGTACAATAGGAGTAAGTTGTCTGGCTCGTTCAACTTTATTTCTTTCTTGACGCTGAAAATGTCATTGACGAGTGCCACCTGAGAAAATAGTAGTTTCTCGAGTCGTTTGAGGTACTTGTTGTTTCTCTCCTTGTTTGTGAGTTGGACACGATCAAGAACAGCTGCTAGCTCAGCAAATGGTTCCATCCCTATAGTGAAGGTCCTCAATGAGTTTCTAAGGCGAACGTTTCGCAAAAGCCGGTCAGCCGTGTAGTTTTGCCAGGCTTCATGCTTATATTGTCTCAAGTAGGATTTGAAATATGGCAAATATTGGCCCTTTTCTAACTTCCAGTCAAATTTTAACTCAACAGCAAATGTTACACAAAGCCGAAAGTAAGTTTCAAGCATAGGGTCCAGTGTGGCAAATTTGGAGTTCTTGATTTCCTGTTTAACAAGCTGCAATCCAACCTCTAAGCATTTTGATTTCTCTTGTTGGGCGACAAAGAACTTATCCTCAAAAATGTCTCCAATCAACGCAATGGACCAGCTGCTGAATTCCCGGTAGTAGCTCATCGTTTTAAATTTATCAAAAATATCGTACACCCAAGCCATAAGGGTATGCTTAGCGTACATTCCGCGCTTTTCCCGATTCACTTGGTATTCTGGGTGATTTTGGTTGTGATAGAACTTCGGACCATCTGTATACACCCATAAAGTTGTCATTTCTAGCCACTTTGGATTGAACAACGACGGTTGATCAGCAAAATTCGTTTTTAACCACTTTACCAAGTCCTCTCTAATTTCATTCAGAACATCTTTTGGAGGCTGGTAGATGCCATGCGGAAATTCATAAAGTTTTCTCCCACTTAGACTCACAAGCCTGCCGTTGTACTCAATCTGGCCACATTTAAAGACCAGGTATGTCCTGGCCTTCCGGAGAACCTTCGGGTTGACGTGGTGTAACATTTCTATACAAAAATAATTTAACAATTTAAACTAAAAGGCCCTATGGTATTGCGTGAACTAGTGATCGAGGTTTGAAAAGTGGTAAAATCATTTTTTCCCACGTCCATATGTTGTTCGTCTTAAAAAAGTGCATTTTTTGGTACTTTTTCTTTTGGGATAAAAAGTCTTTTTTAGACACACGCAGTCAGAAAAAAATGCTCGAGGGACATCGCACACTTACAGAAGAAATTCACTTTCTGTCCGATCTGGCTCACATTTTGCACAGAGATACTGTATATCACGGGGTACAACGTTTGCGAAGCGACTTTAAAAAAGATTGCCTCCTTTAAGCTCTGGAGGACACCAAAGTTTAGAACTTGTTGTTGGACATTGACACCGTTTAAAATTTTTGTTGAACATTTCATCGGTGTTTTTACACCAAAAAACATTTTTCTCGTAAACAACTGAAGTAAAACATCACAGGACAACACAAAACATGAGCAATATAAAATTCTGTAGTAGAAGTAAAGTTGGGCTAGACGATACTTCCACCAATACAGTCAGCGCACTCTAGCGGCAAAATTTTCAAACTAGTGGACAAGTTTATTGTAAGTAGAATTTCTTTAAACTGCAGGCACTATTTCCGTAACGTTAGACAGGCACGATGTCAAATCCTTATCCTCTGCTTCGAATCGGGAGCCTAAATCATTTTTACTTTCAAAGCGATATAAAATTCTCATGTAGGTGGGATTTTTGGTATAGGGAGATTCTGACGTCACAGATATTCTGACGTGACAAGTTCTGACGGTAAATTCTGACGATGACGACTTCTGACGTCATCGTATTCTGACGATACTTTTCTGTTGAATACAAGTCTGACGTTACCGTTGTGACGTCATACTTTTTTGACGACAACTTTCTGGCCCTTTGACTTCAGAAATAGAAAATGAAATAGAAATATGTCTGCAGGGGCTCAAGTTAATTCTCTGTTGTACTTTAAGAAGTTCAAGTCATGATATTATTTTTCTGTGGCTCTTTTTAAATATATAAATACAAAAAGTTTTTAAAGCATCACCTAAAACGCTCAAACATACAAGTCGGAATTAAATATTGTGAATTTGTTATTGATGATTTTTGATCTGTCATTTTGTACTTGGCCCATCGAATACGGACTAAAGAGTCGTACAATGGGCTTATGTATCTATCAGTTGCTTAAAATATAAATTGGGACCAAAGATGGAAATTTGGGGAATGGATTCCGGAACATTCCATTCCCGCTTTGCTGTTCTACATTCCATTCCATTCCCATTCCTCGCTACTTTTCTAGCATTCCCATTCCATTCCATTCCTCGCTTTTCTTCATTCCATTCCATTCCATTCCCCATTCCTCGTACATTCCCTTCGCTAACTTTTACGGCTACAATTCTTACTTTTTTTTATCTTAATTTTCTAAACTAAAATAATATTATACAATAAAATAAATATATATATTTGAAATCAGAATGTTCTTCACAAGCTTTAAAGATAAAACTTACACTTGCTACTTCTTAATCACAATCAAAAGTCCAATTAATTAAACAATTGCAGATTTTGAAAAACAAACTAGCTACCAAAGCCCTTAGTTTTTACATTAAAAATATTGAATATGAAACAGCATTTCTTTTTTAGTATACTTTGATATTTTGGTGATTTTTGAATCATTATTTAAATGCCAATTAACAAAAATGCACGGAAAACAGGATGGAACATTTTTAATTGTTCATTAAATGAATAAAACTGAATGAATTTTAATGATAAGGACTCTAATGCTCTAAATTACTTGTAAAAAACAACTACAACGACAACAAGTGCATAACTTCCAGTTCGTAATTGTAATTAACTTTATTAACAATTTTAGTGGTAGTGTTTACATGCACTAGTTAAAAACTATTATTAAAGTAGTTAGAAATAACATGTGGACTAGAAATTTTCTTAAAAAATGTATGAAAGGACTAATTAATTGTGTTTTTGGCCTTTTGCGGCTTTAAAATAACTTGAAAATCAGCTGTAATTAAGTCAATCATAACTACGCGCAGTTAAATAGGTTCAATCAAATTGATTACT
Source organism: Sminthurinus aureus (assembly GCA_034698265.1). NCBI lineage: Eukaryota > Metazoa > Arthropoda > Collembola > Symphypleona > Katiannidae > Sminthurinus > Sminthurinus aureus. Next base: position 2,204 of record JAQGBH010005868.1, on the reverse strand, counting down.
ATCATGCAATTAGTTAAACTGTTTTTGGTGCTAGTGAATTTGGGAACAAAAAAATTGTAGGGTAAATGTTTTTGAAACATTTAACTTTCATGCATCTAAACTGCATCCATACTATTTGAAACAGAATTTAACAAATGGTTGAACTGTAATTATATTTATAAAATTCCGTTTGTTACTTACTTGTTTACTTTATTTAAATATTACTGTTTTCGAAAATTCATAATGATTATGATGATGATTATATCAGCAAGTTTATCAACGAGGGTCTGTTTTGTATGTTTTAATATTAATTATTATTATTAAAACATACAAAACAGACCCTCTTTAAAAGTAATTATTACTATTAAAACGGTATATTAATAAATATATGACCATTACCGTAATAATTTTTATTTATGCATGTTCCAATACACAACGTTCATCTATAATTTGACATGTTCAAACATGTTCTCTTGTTGTCTTTTTTGTCACAGGAATGCATTCCATTCCATTCCCATTCCTCTCTCATTCCCTCGTGCTAACATTCCCATTCCATTCCATTCCATTCCTTGATTTTTTGGGAATGGAATGGGAATCATTCCGTTCCAAAAAGTTGGAATGGGAATGCATTCCCGCAATTTCCATCTTTGGTAGTTTGAGCTACAAGGTGTACCGAAGAATTCCCTTTATAAATTTCCCTTTAAAATTATACGGTCCGTAAAAGAAAAAACTGAAGAAAAAGAGCCAACACAAGGTTTCCCCGTCAAAATATTTTCCATAATTTTAAATCCAATGGAAGGTTCAAGGCTCACAGCATTGGACGTTCGGATGGATTTCAAACTTTTAGTTTAAACAAGATAAAAAAAACTGTGCAATTTGCTTTGTACTTTGTACAGAATTTTTATTGGCCTTCAAAACAAGGTAAAATTGACAAACGGAATAAACAAAATCAACAACATTTTCCGTTGCAGCGTTTTTTTTAATTGGTGTAAATATTAAATCTAGTAAAAATTAGTTCGAAAAAAAACAACTTATGTACTGCTCACCTGGAGAATCAAAGTAACTGAAAAAATTTAAGCGGCGTTGAATTGCCATTTGAAAATTTTATTCCACTAATTTTCCTTGTTTTTATTTTGCTGTACATGAGAAATGCCAAATGGCAAGGATCAAAAGTTAGGAATCATTTGCTGCTTCTAATGCGAGCCATCAAAATATATTTGTTGCATTTCGAGGCTTATCTAAACGAAAAGGCCACGTTCCATGTCTATAGCATGGAACATGGCCTTTTCGTTTAGATAAGCCTCGATTTGCTACTGTTAAAAGAGGAACATTTAGAATTTTAAAATGTTATTCAAGAATTTTTCAAATCATCGTGGTCGCATCGCGGTTGTCGTGTTGATGGTTAAACTGAATTCTCATGAAGTTTTATAGTTTGATGACTTTTCAAGTGGTCCCTCTTGGCTGCAGCAAAGGCACAACCGGAGACTGGACATTTTAACGGTCGAATTTTCTCGTGAACAGCTCTCACGTGCATCTTAAGATCGTCAGATTGTTTTGTTTGACAAGACATCCTTGGAGTTTGCATTTGTACTGCGTTTCCTTTGTATGAATCCGCATGTGCGCCGTCAAACTACCCGATTGGCGACACGAGTAGTCGCAGATTCTGCATTTCTATTTCTTCTCTGAGTCTGGACCGTGGATTTGCATGTGTTGTTTCAGTCCTAATTTTAGATTGGTTTTGTACTCACAATTCAAATGAGAACAAACCAACGTCTTTTCCTCATGAGTTTTAAAGTGTTTGTTGAAATTATCGCTGGTTTTTGTTAAAAATGGACATCCATCTTCAAATTTCTCGCAGTTGAATGCAATTGTGCCACGTGGTTTTTCAGGTTGCCACTGCACTGTACATACTTTTGTACGGACACAACCCGCATTTGAATGGCTTCTCCAGATTTTCCTCATGAGTCTCCATATGTCTGGTCAGATGAGTTTTTAGCCCACCTTTGTACAGGCAATTCGATATTGGACACTCGCGTCTTTTTTCCCTGAGAAGTACTGCTATGTGATGTTCGGTCACTTTTCCCTGCTCCCTGATACAATTGGCAAACTGAATGAAAGAAATTAAAAATTGAAAAATATTTTCTAATACTTTGTTTGTCTGCTTGTAGATTTGTTATTATTATTATTATTATTATTATTCACTTTATTTACGTCTTAAAGGGTTT